>JAODAH020018096.1:0-53839 GCA_027574865.2 Coproporus ventriculus | reverse complement strand
TGGAAGGTCGTGATTTCTAGACTCGCCGGGATTGGATTTTTTTATCTTGGACCTATAGAAAGTGTCCGTCTGATTAAAAAGAATAAAAAAATAGAAAATACGATTTTTTATAAGCAATTTTTTTTGTAACAATGATCTAGATGGCTATAAAGCTATATTATCCGTGATCCACCTAATAGCTCGGTTGTTAATGTATACCAACCTATAAAAATAAAATGAATCTTGTAACCATTTGAATGTAATTTAAAATGTTAGCCGACCGGAGGGGATGAGAACAAATATTATTACCACCTTACTTATTTGCTCTATTTTCAAGTTCGTTTTAGTGTTGCTCTTAAACATTCTCAACTGGTTAATAACTAATAATATTTTAAATGTTCAATTAATTCCAACACTTTTTTCATTAATTAAAATTAAAATGAACGCATTTTACTTTTAGTTTTTTCATTATCAAATAGAAGGTCGAAATAAAAACAAATTAACTTTTACGATTTGCAACTTCAGTATAAAAATTAAAAATAAGTAATACCTTAACGATACATCAATGTTTTTTCATCGATGTATCGATAAGATCGTATATGTTTGACATCCCTGTCAACGCATGTCACTTGCCGCCCGTGTGCACCGGCTGTTATTTGTTGTCATTCTGTGTTGTCGCAAAATGTAAATGTAAATATTAAATTTCGTACATAATTTTAACTGTGAATTATTCAAAATATAAACTGTCGATTTGTCTTTAATTCAGGTTAACAAACATGAACATTCAGTTGGTGTCAACGGTTCCATCAAAATACAGATGTAGGATATGTCTGGATTATGGAGATGGGGTTATTCCCATATCAGAAACACTCCAAGTAAATGGAGTTTCTTTTCACATCTTCGAAATTTTAAATAAATGTGCTAATGTAGAGGTAAGTGGTTTAAATTTTTTAGTATTTATTAACTAAAGGGTGTTATTAATTTATAAAAACAATAAAGCCAACCCCATTTTTATCAATTCCGCCTATTAGAGGACAATTGTATTAACAAGTTATATAATAAATTATTCCGAGTATAACAAAAGCTGTTGGAATTGAATTTTATATTTATCTTTAGTAAAAATAAATTTTGATCTGTATCTTAGACCTATTTCGAAGGATCACTTGGTGGACAGTGTGCATTAAGAGACCTCCATAGATTGCGGCTCATATCAATATTCTCATTTAGTTGTTCAACTTTTTGATATGTCTCTTTTAAAAATAGTTTTAACGTGCAAACTTACAAGAAAACCTCTTGATACTAATAATCTCCGTTTACAATTATCACGAACTAGTTTTAAAAGAATCTCGAAAGCATTTTCATCAACTTACAATCGTTATAGATGCTTGTCATGAGAAAATTGTACTTATGATAGGCATTTATTAAACTTAATGAATCAATCTTTGAATGTACATCATCAGATATTGTAGATCAGCTCAAATCATTCAAATAATGAAGTTTCTATTTATCTTGTAGCATTTCCAATTGGCATTGTATGTTAATGGTAGATGGTCAAATTTGCATGCAAAACTTGAAAAGAAAAACTATTTTAAATGAATGTTAATTTTTACATCTGTGCATTGAAACCTAGGTATATGTAGCCACTGAAGAAGAATGGAGATAAACAAACATATATAATGCGCTTAAACATTGGTGTGTCAAAAATTCAAAGTTCGCTAAAAAACTTGAAAAAGTTATTTAAAATTTGCTTTTTAAGTAATCAGGGCAACAATAACCAATTATTTCTTTGGCAACGTTAATGTTAAATTATAATTTTAAGGACGATAAATGAAGAAAAAGAAACAATATTTAAATGAAAAAGTTTATGTGCACTCTGCTAATGAAATTTTAGCGCTAACGCTAAAGTCGAGATATGTTTTATGAATAATATGCACAAATTCATTTTGGCAGCAACAAAAAAAGAAACAGAAAACACCTTTAGGGCAATTGAAAACAAGGTAAAAGAGTGTGACTTGGAAATAAATTTCAGAAAGAAATTTTGTACATGAAAATGGAGGATACAAGCAATGGATATATGAAAATCAAACGTGGTTAAGGAATTTGAGTACCTAGGAATAACAATTACAGAGGATGGTACGGAACTGAAAGAAATTGAGAAATGGATTAGTAAAGGGAGTAAAGCAGTTGGACTAATGAGACGAATATTAAGATCTAAACAGATATCCAGAAATACTAATTTAGACTGTATAAAACCATAGCGAGACCTACGGTACTATATGGAGCGGAATTATGGATTATAAATAAAAGAGAGATAGACAAGTTGGAAGTATGGGAAAGGAAAGTTTTTAGGAGGATTCTGGGAGGAGTTAAAGAAGAGGAGGGTTGGAGAAAACGGACTAATGCGGAGGTACACAGTGTTTTCGCCGAAGCAAAAATAGTACAAAAGGCAAGAGGTTCTAGAACAAGATGGCTTGGACATGCCGTGAGGATGGAGGATTTCAGCATGACCAAGTGAGTAATAGAATTGAAAGGAACAAGGAAAAGGAGAGGATGGTTAGAGGCAACTAAGGAAGACCTACACATAAGGTGAGAGTGAAGGAAATAATGATAACAAAGGAGCGAAAAAAATGGAGGAAAATAGTGTGCCGTTTAGAAGAGCCAAAGTAGGACAAATTCAACATCCAAAGAAGTCATAGGCTTTCATGGCCTTTAAGATATTCTCTATATGCACAAATTCATTCATTACTCGGTTCTTTAGCTTTATATTCCTTTCTCGCAACCCCTCATTATAGTATCACACAAACACCCTATGTTCTCTATTTTCCTCCACTCTAGTTGAGTGCTAGTAGCAAACAAATATGTATTGACAGATACAAGTTTTCCTGTGATCACGGTGTAAATTTCAATTGTTATTGGGTAATGCAGAAATGTTAGAAGCTGCTCCTACTTTCAAATTAACAAATTGCATGTGGAACCTGCTACCTTTAGAACATCTTCAAAAATTATTTTTATTAAAACAAGTGTATAAACCAAATGTTTATGAAAAAATTCAAACATAATCAATAAATACAAACTATTTATTATTATTTTCTAAATGTTTATGTATATAAATAAAGTGATAATGACAATGGACATCACAAAACTAACTAGAGCTATTATACAAAATATAAGGAAAGTGGCAACATAAGAATAATAATTAGATGGATTATTGTAGCATAATATAAAAGGGAAAATGCATATGTATATACCTCCAGGTAATTTATGACCCTATCCAAATTGTTGAAAAATTTAAAATTTTAAAAATTCTGAAGGAATAAGAATAAACGATAGTAAGAAGGCGCAAGGTTAGGTGAATATGGTTAATGGGGTAGGATATCTCCATAGATAATAGACTATTTAGATTGGACATTCGAGGGTTTAAGGAATGTAAAGTGTTTGAGGTGCCACAAATTAATGTTCTGACTCCATTTACAAACTTTCGGTGGGAATCAATGTTTGTAATTTCTGATCATATTTTCTTTCTTGATAAGTAGACAGAATAAAAAAACACGCAATGTTAAGAAAAGTTTAATGCGATCAGAATAGCTCAAGAACATGTTAAACAATGTAATATTAGCAATATTTCATTTTTACAAAAACTTGTTTGTTGGGGGTAAGATGTGCAAGTCTTGTTTACTTTATTTCTTCTGCCGCCTAGAAAAACCAATGCTTATTGAATGTTAACACCCTAATTCAAAGCCGGACTCAACATATACCATATGAAATAATAAACAAAAGTAGTGCTTGCTCAAAAGACGAAACAACAAAGCGATAATTACTTTTAATAAAAGATTTCAATTGTCTTAAAATTTCCTTTATTCTTTAATGAAATTTTTTTCTCACAATCTGAACTCTTCTTAATGGTTCTTGTACATTGAGACAATGTGATTGGAAAATGTCTTTATTTAATGTATCTGCCAAAAAAATATGGTTATATATTATAAGAGGAGTGGAAAATCTGCCTTAGAAGTTAAGGAAAAGCTTATTTTTGTAACAATATTTACAAGGTTTGAAATAAAGTAACAAGAACAGTACAGATATGATTCTTTGACCTTTCTTTATCACAGAATCTGTAATATTTTCAAAATTTGTTGGTAATGTACCTTTAGAAACCACTTCCAGTGGACAGTGAAATTTTAAGAGCTTTGTTTAAGGAAATTCAATTGAAAAAATACTTGTATTTGAATATTTATAATCTAAATTTTTAACAATGAAATTACAGATTAATTTCCAGCTCAAGTGGGGTTCAAATCTACATCACTCAGTCTCGCGTCAAATGCCATGACCTCGCTTCAGCACAGGAGAGTGGTCCTTTTATCTGTAATTTCATTGTTAAAAATTTAATTACATGTAAGGAAATGATTATCCTTAAAATTAGAATTTAAGGTTATAATCTATTTCCTATTGATCTGGCAACTCAAAAGAGTAGGTTAATTGCCTCGTATTATCCTGTTATTCCTGATTTAATCAGGCAAAAAGTGTAAACCGAACAATCTTGCATTATTATAAGCTTCCTTAGGTTTTCATTCCTTCTTCATATCTTGTTTTGGTAAATTTCAAACTATTTTTGAAAAAGCACCATGTTCTTTGATGAGTTTGGGAAATAATGTTTACAATTTTAGCATAGTCAAAACAATTATTTATATAGCAATTTTGCAAACTCCTTTTTTAAATGAAAAAAGTCTGCCTTGAAATCATTTTTTATTTTTTGCATGGTTATTCTCCTCGACTATCACCTTGGAGAATAAACTTTATGCTCATAACAAAAAACTTTAATTTCAGTGCCCATAAAAAAGTATTTTGACAAAAAGGCAAAATGCATAATGGGTTATTGATTGCACACTAAGCATTTTATTTTGCACGCTGTATCAATAGTCTAGGCTGCAAGCTGGGGAAGAAAGCTGAATAATGAAAAATTTTACATAAGGTTGAATTATTCGTGACTAGACTACTTTTCATTTTAAAAATGTATTCTAGGAGGTTTTTTGGGTCTCCGAGGTCGGTTACCTGGAAAACTCAATCACAAACCGGAAAATCGTGAAAAATTGGCCATTTTCAACTTTATATAAATTGTTCACTTCAAAAATTACAAGAAAATGTTCAACTTTTCACGATTTTCCGGTGTTTAGTTGAGTTTTCCGGGTGACTGAGCCCGAATTCGTGTTCAGGGACCCAGAAAACCCCATAGAAATTATTCTTAGAGTCAAAAATACAACGTTGATACAATTACAAGAAAAAGGACATTTTTTTCACGATTTTCCGATCTGTGGTTGAGTTTTACGAGTAACTGACTTCGGATTCGTGTTCAGCGACCCAAAAGAACCCCTAGAAGACATTTTTTAAGTGAAAAGTACATAGTTGAAAATGACCAATTTTTCACGATTTTCCGGCTTGTGATTGAGTTTTCCGGGTAATCGACCCCGGATTCGTGATCAGCGACCCAAAAAAAAATTACTGGGTACCATTTTCGAAATTTAATTTCAATTTTCTTTAAATCAGGTAACATTTAATATTGAGGGGTAGAAATGGGGCAATTTTGGCGTTATCTAGTCATGAATAACCTTTGGGGTCCATAGACATCGTGCAAAAATTTTTTTTTAGATTCCACCTTTGTAAAATTTTTTGTTATTACAGTCTAGACTACAAGGGGTGCTACAGGAAAAATAATTATTGTCAAATTTCTTAATAATGCAAATCCATAAAATAAAATGTAAAAATATTTTAAACATTTACATAATATTTTTATTACCTTTTTGATTTCAGGTTTTGCTCGGTGATGAAAAACCCCAATACATTTGTCATTCATGTACTAATAAAGGAAAAGATGCCTATATATTTAGAATAAGATGTGAAGAATCTGATGCAATATTATCCAAAGAAATAAATACGAAATTAAATAAAGAAACTGCGGAGGAAATTCATGTTGAAGTGGGCCCCACAATTGTTACTTTAGGAGTTGCAGAATCAACAACACTACTAAATGCAAAAAACGTGGATCCCTTATCAAATTTAGTTCCTTCAAGTTCTGAAAATGTAGCAATTGATTCTACCCACAATCAATTCATCATTAAAAAGTAAGCATAAAGATTATTTAAATAAATTACCATATTAATTTTGTAAAATCTACATTTGATAAATTTAGCTATTGATTTAAAAATTAACCGTATTTATGGCCAGTTAATTAAAAAAAAAACTCATGTTTTCGTTGACATGCACTTTAGCATAAAAATGTCACAGGTCTGTGTGGGGTGAATTTGTGAGTTTAAAGTGGGAATTATAGTGGTAGATGTAACGAAAATAGTAGAAGTAACAGTAATGTATTTTTAGGAGATTTATAAACTTTAACAGTAACGCAGAGTTTGTGCGCACGCATGCGCAAACTACTTAAATGGGTAAATAAAATAGTAACTTCATATGAGTGTTACATCTGAAGATAATTAACTTTATATTAGTAAGGATGAACTTTAAACAAAATTTACTTTTGGCAGTTTGTGGATTATTGCTAAGTTCATATGCTATAAAAAGTAATGCTATAAGACACAGATTATTTACAAAAAATCTCCAATCTCCAACACAATACTTACCGTAACATCTCGATTATTAAACGCACTCTCCTCAAACGCTTGATTTTGTGCGAAGTTTTCGGAAAAATTATAGCATAAAAAATTTGCGAGAGTATAATACGCATCCAGTTTTTTCATGCGAAAATTTTAAAAAAAAGTGCGTATTATACTCGAGATTTTACGCATTTCTTGCCACAAATTTTCATTCATTCCATTGAATCTTTGTAATGTTTGTATTTCAAACCGTATAAATGTGGATGTGCAGCTATTAGTTCAATTAGCAAACTCAAATTAGCATCTGAAAAACAATTTAAGAAATGTTTGAATACACAAACACTATATACTTTAACCATATTCACAATTATTGGATCAACGACCACAAAAATATGTTACAAAAGTACACAAATTGAAACAGCTGATTGATGAGAGGTCAATTCCTTTTTACCGATTCAAATTGCTTGCATTTGATTGGCTTATTTTTATTGCGGTTTGCGGATGCTAACGCCAAAGTTAAAGAATGAAGAAAATCGGATGGTATTTTGGCTATTACACTTGCAAAATATGGTAAAACTCTATCTTCGGAAGCTGTCAAAAAGGGAAAGTAAAATTAAACATTTTAGTACCCTATCTGTGTCTGACAGCGCTAAGCATGATGCTACTGCTGTATACATTGTGCAGAGAAAGCTTATAGATGAAATTCGCATGGTACGACACAATGTAAAAAAGATAATATATATTAGTGATACTTCTAAACAGCATTTTAAAAATGTCATACAATAATAAAATTACAGTGAATTTTAATTTTCTTTTAAATTGCCCTGAAGATGGCCGAATTGTATCTGCCGAAACGTTGATAATAAAAGAAATATAAAAAAATATATTTCCTGACTACCAAATAAAATTAAAATTAATATTTACTAGTCGAGGAAAAATAAGAAGAGGATGTATTTTATTACACTATTTATTTAATTTTATTTTGAAAACCGACTTTGTATCTGCCATATTATTTTTTTTTAAGACAGCAGTTTTTTAAATGACATAACAAATTTTGAGAATGCACGTGATGTGTTTGACACGTTTCGTCCTATATGTATATTACCGCATAAATGTATGGTACGTTTTATAATTCTCATTATTTTACGTCCATAAGAGTTCACAAAGATTGTTGTTAATGTTTTTGCCACTAAAAAACAAGTTTTTCATTTATTTTCATTATTGTTCGCTTGATTCCTCGGTAATTTCATCAAAAACGGTAAAAAATTATTCAAATTAGTGTATCTGATAGATTATATCCCTCGTACATTTTACACTAATCTTATTTAAGAATTTTAGAGAAATAAGTCAATCACGGCAGCATATCATGAAAATACATTCACCTTCCCCCCCAAATTGACCAATAACGTGCTATATGAGCTGTATATTCAATTTGATGTTTCACTTGCTTATTGGTTTAAACAGACAAGTATCATAGCAACATTTGTACAACAGTATCTGACATTTCTCCCCTAGAAATGTCATAATTTATACAATATTTTGAGGTTGACAAAATCAAATAATTTTTATTGTACGTGATAAAATCAAAGCAAATATCCCGCGACCACTCTTTTATATTCCAATATTTTTCCTCTTTTTATGCTTAATTGATCAAGGCAACATCAATTTCGCATAAAAATCGGGAAAAGTATTTTTGAATATATAAAAGTACTCTTGTGATATTATTACTGAACATTTTTCACAAAACACGATCCCTCTATTAGTTTTCCAAAATTTTCTCCGGAAAAGCCAGGATATCCCGGAAAATTATTAAAAAACAATATATTATCACAAAATAAGGGTTATATTTTGCTCGGAAGTACGACAGTATAGGGTATTCTCATCGGTGCTCGAAAGAACATTGTTTTAGGAGCAGCATATTTAAATTTAAAGTCTCTATGCGTAGCGAAATTCGCGATATTGAATTTGCAATAAAATTTTCCGACACTTGCGACTTAGATCCATTAGTTGCTATTTTCGCAATTATCTTTTCTTCATGGAAATTTTTATGAAATTAATTGCATTTTTTTTACTTGAATTTAATTGGGCACTTAATAATTACTGACTATTATGTTTTGTAATTGAGCCTTAGTCAAGCAATAAACTAAAACAGAAATCTAAAATTTGGCATAAGACATGACGAATCTCTCCATATATAAATTGTTTCTTAATTAATTTTTAATTTCAGAGAAATCAAAGATGAACCCATTGAAATGGACGTCGTCATTGATGAAGTTGAAAATGATCATAATTACACTCCACTTGGAATTAAAACATATAACAAAATTGAAAATGCATTTTTTTGTGTTCCGTGCCAAAGAAATTATAAGAGTAGAATTTCGTTGTCGAGGCATCAAGCAGCTTATCATGCAGATGAAACAGCTACTACAGACATTGAATTACTAATGAAAACGGTGTATTGCACAACATGTATGAAAACTTATCCGAGTGATCCACAAATATTCTTAACTAAGCATGAGCAAACATGCGAATACAAAATCCAAACTTGCATCTTCTGTCAGCATATTTTCAAAAAGGAATCTGAAATATCTGAGCACTTCTATAAAGAGCATTATTATGCGAGTGAGGACGATTCTGAAGAAAGATTCCATTGCAATACATGCGAATTATCTTTTTCTCAAGGCGATGATCTTAGTGACCATATCAAAACGCACCGGGATAATTTAGAAATGTAAGTATCTAAAATTTGATTATTTTGTTCTGAATTACTCATTTTCAAGACATATTACACTTAAAAAAAGTCAGAACTAACATCTATTTTTTATATATTATGTTGTATACAAAAGAGGACAACGCAGTGCGATTTGATGTATACCATTAACAATTTATAAAAGTCACTGTTTTGATAAGTAAAATGCAAATTACTACCAAACAAATTTTCTGTACCTATTTCCAATTTTCAAAAGATGCCATAACAATTCGGAAAATCCACTGTATTTATTTGATTTAAAATCAATAGTTATAAACAAGTTAAAAAAAGGATAAAAACACATAAGTATTGAAATACAAAATATTTAAAATATAAGGTAAATGTCCTATTCGCCGACCACTTCAAACTCATCAACCGAAAGATTAAAACCAGTAGCATATTAATTACCTTGATTTTCTTGTTTTCAGTAACAAATTATTTATAAGTGTCAATTTCCACATATCCTCATATACAGGCTGTTTATTTATCGCGACTAATAAAAGATTTTGTACTTCTAGTTGAGACAAAAATTTGAAAAAATTCAGTGATATATAGTCAATTAAGACGGATTGAAGTAATATATTTTCAGAACTATATAACTTCCGGAAATACCGGAAGTCCAAATCACGTTCATATTTTTTAAAGGCAACTACCAATTAGGATGCATATCTGAGATCTATGTTAAATTCTGAGTTCAATGCACCATAGTTGTCATTATCTAATTTTCATAGAATTGACATATTCAATTATTTCTTCAAAAATTTGTGTTATTAAGGGTTCATTTATAAATTTACAACTCGTAAACTATTTAAGATATTTTTATGATTTTTGTTTTATTCGATTCCTGAAGGATCAGCCAAATTTGTGATATAAAACATAAGACGTAAAGAAGTTTGTAGACTCCTATGAGTTTTTTAAATCACAATGACAAAATGAGAAAAACTCATTTTTTTAAATGGAATGTGCCAAATTTTATATCATTAAATTTTAAGGGTACATGTATAAACATGTTCTATACCTAACTTTAGTATTTTGCAAGTTATTCATAATTTTTTATTAAAAATTTTAAATTTGTTTATTTTATTGGATATAAAGTGGTTATGAAAGCAATATGAAAATAAATGATACAGTGTTGCAGCGTCGAACTTATGCGTTTCATGTGTTTGATCTTAGGGATAATGGCTTGCCTTTGTTAGGGGTAGTAAAATAAGAATTTTTTTCATATTCGATATATACAGGGTCGTATATTTTCCTTATTTCTGCTTCATAATTTTTGTATTCAAATAAATTTAATTCTTTAAAACATTCTTGTAGTTTAAAGTCATTTTCACTATTTAGGGGGTGTTTTTCGACCGTAGCGGACGATTTTGGAGGTGTATGACTATTTCTGGCCTCATAGTCGGAATGAATGACCAAAAATACATGGGAATATGTTACTCAGATATCCAGATCATGACTTTTTTGTGAGATAGTGTTATCTTTGAAACCCACAACATAGCTTCCCTGGGGGTCCCTTGCAGTAAATTTTTCAAAACGTTCTTCACACACTTCTTCCTTTGGTGAAAGATGCCCTATGCTTATACATTCGTCCAGTTACCAAAACCGTTGCATATCAGTTTGTAACTGAATTGAATTACATTTGGCAAAGAGTTACACACTATCTCCCAAAATCCAACCTAAATGCGTCTTTTGCAATATCCTGCCTGGTTCTATTGTATGTGCAACACACAATGATTGCATGTCATACACGGATGTTAATTCCAAGTTCTGAAATATCTTTGGAAAGGGTTGCGGTAACTCAATTGGTAGTGCGTCCGACATGTAAGCCGAAGATTGCCGGTTCGAGTCCTGTCCCCGACCAAATATTTTTCTGAACTTTTTCGAATATTTATATCGTCTGGACGTTATTTCCGAAAAAAAAATATATGTAAAATTTTAATTTTTCGCGAGATATAAATGAAGGGTCCATTTTTCGGGATTATGTGGCGATGAATTAGGAAATGCTTTTTGATTCTAAAAAGAACCGATTATTTTCCTCAACGTTTCTCCAAGATCACACTTGGCTTCTTCAGGAGGTTCGGGAATGCACGTCAGTATACTGTATGTCTTAAAGTGTCGTTCTCGTTCTTTATTACTAAAACGTCAAAAAATGGAATTTGGTTATTAAAATTCTTATTCCATTGTAAATTGAATTTTGTTATTAATTTTGTTTAAATAGTCGAAAAATGAATTTAATTTGTCCTTGCCATGGGGCCATTTTACAAATCTATCGTCAACATATCTCAACCAAAGGGTCAGTTTATGTGGTGCTGTACTTAAAGCATTTGTTTCAAAGTACTCCATATATAAGTCGGCGACAAGGGCAAACCCATAGGTGCTCCTTTATTTTTGTCTCCTAAATGAAAAACTAAGAATTTTTCAGACTGTGTGAAATAATTAAGAATAAATTAAATGCAGTTTTATTCACAAATATATATTATCCCAGAAACCACATGAGGATCAAAATTATTCATGTATATGGAGTACTAAAAAGTACTACATGAATTTTTTCAGATTTTTTGTACGCCCAGAAACTGTCCCTGTAGATTACAAATTTGTGATTTTCGTGGTCACATTTTTTGTCGTTCAGAAGCGTTAAACTATTAAATTTTTTAGATACCAAACGAAAACTCTAATCGAATTAAATTTTTTACCATAAGTTTGAAACCACTATGTGAAGAGGGGAAGTATAGTGAAGACCACTCCTGATTTTTATTTGTCGAATTGGAAAAAAATAAGAAGAAAGACATTTTTCCATGTTATTTAAATCAATAAAAACGGTCTACGGGCACGGTTTCCGAACATTAAAAAAATCTAAAAAGATTCATGTACTTAATACTTTTTAGTGGCAAAGAATCGAATTAGCAACAAAAATGCAATATATGTAAATCGGAATTAATATCTGACACCCTAATGTCCATATAAAGAAAATACATGTTACTTTTTTAATCGATATTTTTTTTATTAATTCAAAATTCGTGCGCTTTTAGAATTGAAACTAAATACCTCGAAGTTTGTAGATCTGTATTTTTTCTAGCACTCTGTACCAAAAACAAACATTTTGATCAGATAATGTGGAGAATTTCGTATTTTTAACCCCAAAATTGAATTATTTGGTAAAAAATAAATAAAAAAGAGCTATTATCTTGTTACAAAAGAGTTTTCTCAATTTTTGATACCAACATGAAGAGTTACAAATATCTGAAAAATTACAATGCACAAAAAGAATCTAAATCGAGTTTAGGGCTTAGGGTTAAAAGTCATTTTTATGCAAGCAGCTTTGTTCCTAACTGTTTTTTTTTTCTTTTTTATAAAAATTTACGTTTTGGTGAGGTGCTCCGTTGGATACAAGAAGTTTCCATTTTTTTGGCAATCCTAATATATGGCATACATACAGTATTTGAAAGGTGTAAATTAAAATCCGAAATTTTAAGAATATAAACTTACCAATTTGTAAAATAATCGGTGAGGGTGACACGGGAACATTTTTTAAAGTTTTTTATTTGGAAATTTATAATTTCATAAAATCTTTACATTTCTACGACAGTTCTAGGTGTTTCAATGTTTTTGAAATTAGCAAAATTTCGATAATTCAAATATTATTTTATTTTTTTATTTTTGCAAGCTACTTAGATAGCTATTCCTTAACAAATATCAAAATGCGCAAAGGAACTACTCCCGCTACTTTTTGATGTACTTTACAAATCTGCAATCAGAATTAAAAAATATTTACAAACAGAAGAGTCCACACATGGACACACTCTCGCTCACAGACATTTAGATTTCAAATACAAATTTTTCAAGTCTGTAAAGGTAAATTAAATCTGACAAAATAAAATTAGATAACACTTTACACAACTTGCAATATGAATGGTGGACTCCTTTACCACTTATTCTTAAAAATCTTTATTTATTTATCATAGAAAACATTTGACTAATCTTGATTCTCATTTTCGTTTTTGAATCACTCAAAAAAGGCATTTGGAAAGCGAAGACTCAATGCAGGCAGAAGAAGAAACTGTTATTTTCCCTTTAGATATTATGCAAGGTAAATCAAAAGTACGATATAAAAGTTCATACTGCTTATTCAAAAGGTGGCTCCGATTGAAAAAAAGAACAGAAATAACTGACAAAACAATGTTGGAGTATTTTGTGGAAAGAAGAAAGAAAAAATTCAAATCACCTCGAAGTCTCTGGTGCCAATATTCTATGCTTAAAGCGA
The DNA here is from genome assembly GCA_027574865.2 of Coproporus ventriculus. Lineage (NCBI taxonomy): Eukaryota > Metazoa > Arthropoda > Insecta > Coleoptera > Staphylinidae > Coproporus > Coproporus ventriculus. The sequence goes on along the minus strand of JAODAH020018096.1, from coordinate 40,254 downwards.
TGATACATGTAAATGATAATATTCAAATTACGGATTTTGTTCAGTTAAATGAATTCGTGAAGAAACAAAATGAGGGGTACATTCAGCCACAGATGATTATGTTTACAAGAGAAGATGTATGTACATTTTTAAACAAAGCGCCTGATTCAAAATATTTAATGATGAAGGTAATGAGGTGTGATCTTCATTTTCTGAGGTGAATTACAGTTGTTATTTCGTTTCTAGGTGGTTTTGATAGTTGGAGTATTGGGTGCATGCAGACGTGAAGATATCGTGAATCTTACCGTTGACCATGTAGAAGATAAAGGATCTTCAATTATTTTCACAATACCAAACTTGAGTGTTTGTCAAAGATTTGCAATTATAAGCACTCCTGAGGTTGATTTTGTTGGGATCGTGCGCAAGTACATCCATTTGAGGGTTAAATATGGTGCCTCAAAACGGTTTTTTATTACATATTCAAAAGGAAAGTGTATAAATTTGAATGTGGGAATAAATACCATTGGAAAAATTCCCTCTCAAATTGCTGAGTATCTGAATTTAAAGAATCCAAAGTCTTACACTGGACATGTTTTTAAAAGGACATCAGCTGTATTTACACGGAGAAAGTAAGAAAATGCAGTAAACGAGTTGCAGTACCTAGTTAACAACAACGAAAAGTAAAGCATTTTGTGTTTAGGATACTTACGTAACTATAAAAAGCTCATTAGTTTCTTTTGGAAAAATATTTTGTTAACGTTATAAAATACATTTGTTTGTAAAAAATATAGTTTTATTTAAATATATAACAATGTTGATGTGTTTTACTAATAGTAGGATTTATAATCCTTATATTTTATTTACATTTTCAAATTTTTCTTTTCTAAATTATAAATTCAAAATACTTTCCACATACTACTGCCTAAGGAAAGTATTGTAATCGTGATAAAAATCGACTTCGACATTATGATTAATTTTGAGATTATCTGAACACCTTTTGGATATTTTTCGCGATGATGTCTGTGCGCATGCGTGCACACACCCACGTGTATAGATGGGTGGGGGTGTGGTGACGTGCGTGCACACGTATAAAATGCAGCTGTGATGCAGCTTTCTTGTGGCATCCAGCAATGCAGACGCTGCCAGTAGTGGGATCACACACAGTCCAACTGCCGCGCCAGCTATGCTTGTCTGAAATGCTCTTTAAACCACTCCACTCACCTTTGCCCAAAACCTCCTTCCGAACCCGCTAAATGCTCAAACTGCGGAGGGGCTCACCCGTCCCGAAGCAATGAGTGCATAAAAAATTCAAATACAAAAAACGCCCACAAAACAAAACCAAAACCACACACAACATCACAAAACACAACATTCACACAATCAACATCAACCCCTCACACAATCAAACAAAAAATCCTACAGCTAAGCTGTAAAATCCCCAATCACCCCCACATCTGAACCCTTCAACCCTGAACCCCAACATTTTAACCTACAATCAGTCATCGCAACCATCTTAAACAGATTCATCCAAATCAACCCATCTCAGGAAAGAATGCTCCAATTCGTTCAAGCAACGAGTTTCATCGTTCAGTTCCTTCCAGTGAGTATGCCGCCACTGTTCGGCCCTCGCTGGTAACCTTTATTAGTAGGCCAGTCCGGGTCGTTCTTCTTCAAAAGTTTTCCCCCTGGTTAAAAAACAGCTTTCTTGTGAACACGATAGCGTCCAAAGGCTTCATTCAATCGGGTTCAAATTTGGTACACATTTTATAGACCAAAAATGGAAGATCGCTAGTTATTTTCGGAAGTGACATAAAATTTTACTTTTTTAAAGGATAGTATAGCGGTTTTTTCCATTTGTAGAAAATATATTTTATTTCGAGAATAACGCTTTTTATTTGATTCATTTATCTTCAAAGTTAACTGAAATATTAGCAATTTTATATTTTATAGCTGTCCCCAAAAAAAAAAATTTTGTTTTTAGACCAGTCCTATCATTTCTTATAGATTTCGATGCGCTAAAACCGAATTGAAGAGAAAAAAACATTCTCCGCATAGATTTCTCAAGAAAGGGCAAAGAGAGGCACTAATTACGCCCGTCCTAATAAAGAGTCATTTTCTGTGTATTTTTGGCCGCTTAATATGGAAGCTTTCGTTGAAATTTGGCGGTCGGCCCTGTAAGTGGATAAAGATGCAAAAAAGGGCCTATGTATTTTTAGGCGCTTTACATATATCTTATGTCAAAAAGGGCACTGTGCTTTTTCTAGGGTAAAAAATCAATTCTATTATAACAAAAAGATGGCTATAGCAAAGTATGCGGTGAGTAGACACTACATCTTGCCAACCCGTATCTATGGCGGGCAGAAATTGTGACACTTCAATAAATAAATGAAATAGAACAACAATCCAAATTTTACCAAATCGGAAAACATGGTCCGGGAACGATTGCAAAATTTTAAAAAAACACATGCCAAACTTTGGCCCCTATCTTCAGAGGGTTCCAACAGCTGCCAAAATGCGACAAATGAACTATTATCTTTCGATCTAATTTGTAAATCTGCATTCAGATTTTAAAAATACCTAAAGATAACAAAGTCCACAGACGCGCGCACACATGCACAAGTACACAGACATTTATATTTCATATACGAATTTTTCAAGTTCGTGAAAAAATTAAATTAAAGTTATTTGTACTTCCCCTCCATTCTTCAAAACTGAAAAACACATTTTCAAATTATATGTGTTCTCTTGTAGAGGATCTTCTGGTGTCAATGTAATATTTGATGATTGAGATGACGAATATGTAGCAGGGGTGAAAGGACTGCAAAGTTATGAGCTTTGAATATAAGATGGAAAAAGAACTGGTGAACTATTATTACACATTTCTATGGCGAAAATAATTTGATGTTCTATATTGGGCGAGGTTACGGTTGAAATCGTTAAATTTTCGTAATTTCTGTATTACAAATTTTCCGAACGTTGCTCATTCATCTTTTCTCTTTGCATCTGCTGTAACCTCCTTCAAGTAACCAAATGCTTCTTCAATGTGTTCCCTCTGCGATGGATATCTTTGTCTTTTATTGGCCCTTCTGTGTAATCAAACACTTTTGCTGATTGTGTTACTGGCAAAGTATGTTCAGGCCTAAATAAACTTGTACTAATAGTACAAAGTGAATCGCGAGAATCATAGTAATTCTCCAATTCTGTAAAATGAATAGATATTAATATTACTAATTCTAAACAATAATAATTATTTAACAAGGATATAAATGGCTTATTATTATTACAGAAGAGTACATGATTGTAAAGCCAGCTGAAAACAATTGTTATTATTTAGTGTGATATGCGAGTATCAGTTAGAAAACAATTCGCAGCCCTATTTGTTACAAAATATTAAATTTTTGGCATGGAATTTTTTACTGAAATTTGTGTTAATGATAAAAAATAATTTTACACAATGAGCAATGAATTTCTTTTGTAGATACCAAAAAGTGCAGATGAGTGGAAGGAAATTGCTAATGAATTTCATAATCAATGGAATTTCCCCGATTGCCTAGGTTCAATGATGGAAAACATATAGTTCTACAAAAACAAATCCATAGAGGAAGTGATTTTACAAACTACAAAAAATCGTTCAATTTAGTACTGTTGGCTATTGCAGATGAGTATAACTATTTTTCGACATTGGTTACCAAGAACGCATATCAGATGGTGGTGTTTCAATAGTTGCGAATTATGAATGAGGTGCGTTTGCTGGCCAAAATGTTTCACGTCGCCTAGGTGTAAAATTTCTCCAAGCATTCACTCTATTCATTAACTAAATTAGCTTTATGCAGGTTTAATTAAATTTACAGCTATATGAGCGAATTGTCAAAAATCAATTAAATTTACCTGAACCTTCCCATTACCAGAAAGAACGCATGCCATTCCACATGTGTTTTTAGAAGATGCTGCATTTCTTTTATAACAAAATTTAATGAAACCGTATTATGCTAATTATCCGAAAGGATCTCCCGAAAGAATATTCAATTACAGATTAAGTCGAGAACGTCGCATTATAAAAAATGTTTTTAGAATTCTAACCGCAATATTTCAAGTTTTAAGATAACCCTTGCTATTAGAACCAAATAAGGTAGATCAACAATAGTGTGCTTTCATTTTTTTTTTTTTTCAAAGAAGCAAACATCTGGAAATCTATATACACCAGCAGGAGAAGTTACAATAGGAAATTAGCGAGAAGAAAGTAATGATAACATCTTTTTTTCAATAATACACACACACACACCCGCACGCATGTACACAGAGCCTCACACATACATACACAGACACACACAGAACTGAACATAGAAAAAGACACAATAATAAACAAACCCCAGAACTAGAACAATATAAGGTAAGAATAAACCCAAAGTATATCTATAAGAACAAAGAAAATGCCAAAAACATGATTTTGGGAGTAGGCGGAGATACGAAAGAACCAATAGTAGGAAATAGAACAAAAATATTCTGGGAGATGCGAGGTACGAAGAACACTGTCCAATAGTTTGATGCGTTAAATGTAATAAGTACAATCATAGGACAGCGGATTGTAGTGGCGTCCATACCCGGTATTATCTGCAGTATGATTTATCGTTCAATTTGAAAATTAATGACGTACAGATGACATTTTTATCATGTGTGGACTTTGTGTACTGCTTCAAAATCTATGCTCTCTATGTGCAGGCAGTCACAGTTTGTACAGCCAAAAAATAAGAACTCAAATGTAGTAATTGCATAAATTACAACCGATACAATAAATAACACAAGAAGTTGACATACACCACTCATCTCTAAATAAAGCGCGCTCTTTTATCAGTTTGCCCTAAATAAGTACAAACAAAATGTTGAATAACAATAACAAATCAAAAAGGAAGATAAGAAACCAGCTGAAAAGAAAGTTTCGATATGGTTTTCCTGCAAAAACCATATAACTAAGAATTAAATTAGTCCAGTCACATATAAGCCTTATATGGGTGATAATATGTACAGGTAGCCCTCGGTTTACGCCACCTCAATTTATGCCAATTGAGAAGTTTTCCAAATAAATCTTAAGCAAACATCTCGTAATTCAAAATAATAACAGACACACCTACATTCAGAACGAGAAGATGGAAAAGCTGGATTGATTATTAGTATTGACGATAAAATTTATATACGTGGAGGTATAGACACAGCTGAACACACGTCTACCCAGCTTAGGATCTCATATCTGAATAGATTCTGAAAATTTCACTACTTCATCTCAAAAATTAAGGATAATTTATTAGAAACCAAATCGAATATCTGAAAAACTGCTCCAACAGTTTTCATCAAATTTACTATATAAACATGATTTTAGTAGTAATATGCACATAGTGAATTAATCATTAATAAAACGGGAAAACCACTTTACCTTCAACACTGCTTGCACCATCACTACATGTGTTCGTTGCACCCTTATCCAAAATTCTTTCAAAATTGTAAATTACAATATTGTATGCAAAACGTAATTACTAGCGTTAGTTTTTAATGAAATGTTATGCTTTCAAAATATCTCATGAAATTTACAATAAAATAAATAAAATTTTGGAATACACTTAATTATGTTTATTATTCCGAACACTGAAATTCTTAGAAATTTATTGTGAAATATCAAGGTAGATAATATTTCAATTACAAAAGACATAGTTTGTACAAATGAATTTATATAATTTTGGTAAAAACATTTTTGCAAATAAAATATAAAGTATGATGAAAAACAAAAAAAAAATATTTATATATTAGAAAAAAGAAAATAAAGAAGGAAAAATACCTAACTCTTATTAATTATTAGTATTCTTATATCCAGAATATATCCCACATAATTTTTTATCACTATCACTAAAATATAAAATCTTCATTTAAAATACTGAGATTAATACTTTTTTAATGCTTTACGAATTAGTTGCAGTCGGTGCTTATGAGACTCAGTCGTTGAACTTCTTTTATAAGGTCTTAGTTCATCTGTACCCAAACCAGACACCCACATATTATAGTTACGATCTAGAAGAAAAAGTATTAGACAAAATTATTATGTAAAATGTGTATGAAATAGTACTTATAAATTGTTGAACATCTTTAACTTCAATATTATTAACATGCCTATGTTTTGCAATTGTACTAGCACCATTTACAACACGATCAACAAAATCATCCACGTAATTAAGTAAAATTTCTTCTACATCATCCTCCATATTTATATTTGGATCTATATCTCTTATTAAATCGGACATTCTTGTTTTTGATAATACCTAAAATATGAAATAATTAGTTTTTAAAACCAATAATTGGAAACACAAATAAAACAATTATAAACAAACAATTTCAACATCACACAAAAAACTTCTAAAATCTGAAGAAAAACAACTTATTAAAATTAATGAATTCGAAACTCATCATATTTGTTCTACGTTATCACAATTTTTTTTTTTTTTGCACTTAATAAAAATCATTTTCTTGATATTGTGGTCAAAATAAAAGTTTCTCACTAGGGCATTTTTAAATTCTCACTATACCATCATAAAAAAAAATATTTTGAATTAAAAACTTCAATATTTAATGAAATTTAGTTTAATCGACTATATTAGTAAAACTTGTGACAACATAAAATAAATCTCATGACAGATTTTGATTCAGCGCGTTAAATTTGAACTTTTTCTTGTGGTGATGTTTTTTATCACAGTATTTTTTAATTATATTTTCAGCAAGTATGTTTTTATAAATTTTACTAATTACACAAAAAGTATCACAAAAAGTTACATCAATTCTTAAGAGTAATAGTTCGAATTGAGTCATTAATAATTAAATGAAAATAGAGATTGGCAAAAGAACATTTAGAAAAAAAGTCAAAAATAATGGTGGAAAACTTGAGACTTTGGTAATGAACTACCAAAAAAATCTGGCTTCTCCCAAAATTACTACTGATGACGATTACTATAAAAGGCAGTTGAACTTTATATATTTTAATATTCATGCTTTATTGAATCAAAATTGTTATTTTTACACATACGATGAAAAGATAGCAAAGAAAAGGGCTGACGACATATGTTCAATGTTGTAACATTTAATTACTAATAACCTATCAGTAGAAAAACGAGAGAGCTAATATTGTTCTGCGACTCTTTTGTAGGTCAGAATAAAAATTACAATGCAATTAAAGATAGATTTAACTGTATAAAAATGATTTTTCCAATCAGAAATCATTCCTACCTTGAATGTGATCAAAACATGGGGATTGTAGACCAAAAGGTATACACTGAGACTCCTAAAGATTGACAGGATGTCCTGGGAAACAACAGAGAAAATCCTTCTCCTTTTGATGTATTGACTGTGGAAAGATGTATTATTCCAGAACTGGACAGAGTATTTGTTCAGTTCTTACCAAAGAACATGCCCCTTTCAAACAAGACCAATAAGAGTGCTCAAGATAGCAAAAACTGAACCTCGCATCGTATACCACAAATAGTCATATTATTTGAGTTATGTTTGTTCTACTAACGGGACTAAAACTTGGAAGTGCAAAACCAGTAGTGCCATGTTTCCTCTAAAACATTTTTATGTCAGTTAGTTGCCTATAAAAAAAAAAGGCAAAATACAATGATTGATGTAATCTTTGAGAAAGGTTCTAATAAAGGAAGAGTCCAAAAATATTTATTTATACTTAAAATCAGATGAGAACTAAGAAAGGGAGGAAGAACACGTCGATATTTTCCCAGTTTCTGAAGATGAGATTTGGTGAAAACTGGAGAAAAAGCCATAATGTCTACAAATTTTTTATTTTTTGAACTTTTACTCATTCATAATTAGGAAATAAATAATAATTTTTACATGTTCATATTAATAAATAAATTTTAAACAAGTCCATATTTTTTATTTTTTCTATCTTATGAAGCGACTATGGAGTGAGTTGGAAAACTTTGTGTTTACTTTTTTCAAAATGAAAAAAATTGACTAAAATGTTTTTCTCCCGTACCCTTCATTTACTTTTATCACATTTCTCAACATAATGTGTGATATTAATACAAATTGATTTCATGGACCCATTTCCTCCCAATTTTCCTAATAAGAATAAAGAAGGTTAACATTTCCTTCTCATCACAAGAACACAACCCTTTTGTATAGTTTAAAAGAAATGTTTCTCTTCTGCAAACTGATCTTTCTTATTGACCGTATACTAGTATGCAGCAGTATGTGGAATATTTCATGATTGCAAGTCATAGAAAAGAAAGAAATTTTTTGTCGTTCAGAAACTTTCCGAAAATTTTTTGGCAATCTTTTGAAGAATTCATAAATTTCACTAGTTATTAAAGAGTGTGCCAAACGGATTCTTTTGCTTAAAACTGCCTAGCCTTGATTATAGGCTAACAGTAATAAATTGACAAGACTAGTAATATTTTTAGTTACAACTTTTTTTGCTAAATTGTGTTTAGGTAATTTTGCGACCAATTATACCATTCTAGACGCGGCAGGTTTAAAAGTATAATTTTTTCAAAAAATGTCGGTACTTTAGAATTAATTTCGGTATTTAATATACAGAGTAATCTATTTATTCTGGAAACCTGGAATACTACGGAAACGAAGATTCGGACAAAAAAATGTTTCATATAAGTTATTTGACATTAAGGGGGAAAATAAAAACTGGTGTGGAAATTTTTGTTTAACAATGTTTTCAAGGTAATTTGAAGGTCAACTTTCGTTTTTTATATGGAAGCATATATATTTTATTAAAGCATCTGAATCTATGCGTTAAGGCAAATAAGTTTTGTTTAAAATATTTTTCTCTCCATCGCTTACTTTTTATAAAATTTAGTACTTCAAGGAAAATAAACACAATATCAGTTAAATGCAAAAATACAATTATTTTATTTATAATACACAAAATTTAAAGGTAATATTAAAAAATTAATTTAATAGGTGTTCAAAATGGTGCCTTTAAACGTCAATACATTTTTGAAACAGCCAAACAAACGAATTTTGAGAATTTAAAAGTTTCTACGTGAATATTATTACCGGTTTACGAATCCGTTCTTTCATATTTTCTTGAGTTGTTGGAACATCTTTAAAAATATGTTCTTTCAGGTGTGTCCATAAAAAATAGTTAAGAAGTGTTAAATCTGGTGATCTAGCAGACCAAGCCACTGGACCACCTCGACCTATCCAACGACCATTGTAATTATGATCTAACAATTCTCGAGCAATATGCGAATAACACAACCATCTTGTTGATACCACATATTTAGTCTTTGGCTTAAATTCAATTCTTCTATCAGTAATGGTAATTCATTACGAATAAAATTTTTCGCCATTCAATGTACCATTAATAAAATAAGGTCCAACTAATTGTTTGCCAATTATGCCAGCCCATACATTAACAGACCAGGGGCTGCTCAACTTGTTGTAACCATCTTGCATTTTCTGAAGACTAATCATGCATATTATATAGATTAACTTGCACATGTTAGGTGAAAGTTGATTCAACAGTAAATAAAACGGAAGGAAAACATTCATTGCTCTCAAGTATTTTTTTTGCGCCCATTGACGAAACGCAATTCAATTTTGGTAGTCATTTCAATGTAATTCTTGATGCAGTGAAACATGATATGCATGAAATTTGTGCTGTTATAAAATTCTTAGGTTTACACTTCCACTTTTTGAGAATTCTACTACAACACGGCGAGAAAAACTTCTTGACAGACGATTTCTTTCAGGAAACCATTCGATATACAATGCAATTGCTTGTATTAAATTATCAATTATTTCACATAGGGTGTGTGCCAATATTATCGAGCAAAGGATACCCCCGGTTAAGACAGTGAATACAACACCTTTAACATTCAGTTGCAAAACATTCAAACAATTCATTTGAAAAAATTTAAGAGAATGCTAGATACAAATAGCTATCTACTACATTTTTTTGGGTTTTACTGTGACATTAAAATTCACTTAATTTTTTTTATAGCAAATAAATCCAATTTATTTTGAAAACTTCCTCTTTAACTGTTTTAGTACATTGTTTTATGAAAAATAAACTCTGTTTGTCTAATTATCTTTAAATTTTGTGTATTGCAAATAAAATAATTGTATTTTTGTGTTTAACTGATATTGTCTTCATTTTCCTGGAAGTACTAACTATTATGAAAAGTAAAGGACGCAGAGAAAAATATTTTAAATAAAAGTTATTTGCGTTAGGGTGTAGATTCAGACTCACCAATAAAAAATATATGCTTCCATTTAAAAAACCAAAATATAAGAATTCCTAGTTTCAATCTCACTATTGAATAACAATGTTTTGTGAAAGTTTGCCCCAATTAATCCAAAACTCTGATATTTAGGATGCGTTTAACTGAGATACATTTTTAATTGTAACATTTCAATTTTGAGGTTATATTATCAATTACCCAAACACCAAAAGCAACAGTTGCCATCTGATCACATCTGATTTTAAAATAATGAGTCAATCATTACATCAACAAAAAAACAACACTAACTCCTAAAATATAGTTAAAATTCTCTTTTTCAGGTATAGGAATCTTTAATATTGTATTTTGTACCTGCATAGTTTCTGATGGATTTGAAAAGGAAGCTGAATGCATAATTTTCACAGGACTTGCATTTTGCACAGGAACAGTTTGCACACCTACAAGACTAGCACCAGAGATTGGTAAAGTTTCCATAATCATACCAGTTTTAACCTCAACCGATTGATCAACAATAGTTGGTGCATTTGATAAAGCAGTTGCAATTGGAACACCATTATTTGTATTAACATTAGTCATAATAGCATGAGATAAAGGTACATGATTAATCATAATATTCTGAGGCTGAATTATATTATTGGGTAAACTTTGAATGGACATCTACAAAATATAAATATAAGTTATTAAAACTATTTGAAATTAAATTATCTGCATACCTTCACTCACTTTGTTCTGCGATAAAATTCAAATTATATAAATAGCACTACAAGAAAATAAATAAAAGAATTATGTGAAGAACATCGAGGTTATGATGAGGTTATGTAGCGCAATGAATAAAATCAGAAAATCATAAAGATATTGTAGTACAGTGTTGCCAGGTGCCACGAAATAAATTGCTAATTTTTCTTAAGAAGTTTCAAAAATCGCTGAATTTTTCCTTTTTTAATCAAAAATTATTCGAAAATATCGCCCCACATAATTATGAGGCATTTAGAATTAAATCAGCAGTTGATTACAGGTCATCCCCGCGGATTGCGCTCAAATTTTGTACACGCCTTCACCAATAGATACTATGATGATTCCCAAAATTTCAGCTTTTAATTCGCTTTCTAACGCCCGGGAGACCGATTCCTAAAATTTCAGCTTTTAATTCGCTTTCTAACGCTCTGGAGACCGATTCCCATTATTGTCGTCATTTTTAAATGAAAAAAACGAAATTCTGTATTTTAACGCAAAATATTCAAAGAAAGACCTAGAAAAATTTTCAAAATTTCATAATCGATCGAAAATTTTCCATTGAATGCGATATCACCATCAGATTTTGAAAATTCCATGAGTATAAGTCGGAAAATTGAAAAAACCGATTTTTTTAAATTTATTTCCTAAAATACCTATATTTTTTATTGTAATCTGGCTGAAACTATCCTAAAAAGTGTGATTTTAAAGGTTTTTGAAGTCACTGTTTATGAATCCGATGTTAAAATTAAGAAAGTCAAAATGATGGATCCAACATGGCCGACTTTTTGTCTTGAAAATGTATTAAAATGTCAAAATATGTTATTTGGGGCTCAAATGTGGATTTTTAGAAAAATTATAAGAGAAGAATAGTGTTTAGATTGAAGTTTCCATACAAAAATATCAATTTGAGCCACATAATTCCCTAAATTTATATCGAAATCGCCAGTATATAAACTTGAAACGTGTCAAGCGCAGAATAATTGTTTGAAAGTTTAATCAGTTTTTCATTTATACCCTTAAAATAATTGAAATTTTAAAATAAATAAAAAGATCCTCATAGATTGATATACAGCTTTTGACTGCACTTTGTTTTATTCATTTATCTGGAATAGATTTTAAGTGAGAACCTTTAAATGCTTCTAACGTGGAAGAATTGTCGGAAAGTTTAATAACTTTAAACCTGCATGTAATATCTACGAGATCCTTTTTATTATGTTCTAAAATTTTAATTATTTTACAAGTTATAAGGGAATAACTGATTAAAAATTTTGACAATTCTTACAAGGACGCCGCTGTGGAATTCAATTACATAACGCACAAGTTTCTACAGTTTGATGTCTCTTCGCTGTTGGTTCGCAGGATATACCACATCATTATCATACTGACGTATTCCCGAGCATCTAAATGTGCTGCAATTGGTAGGAGCGCGGATGAGGCTACCGTTAAGAATTCAAGTACCGCGCCTTTTCCTACTTTATTTCCTTGACTATTATTTTTCTTTCAAAAAACGGCAACACTGGTTTTGTAATGTGTGCGTGTACTATATACAGTACAATTTTAAGGTGCGCGCAGAAAATTCAGTCGAGTCTCGCACATGCTCGTATTCTTCAATGATTGTCTAGTGGTGTATTATGTATACGTCAGTATATAGTTAGAGTGTATGTCGTAGATAATTATACTACTGGTACATATATGTTCAGTAATAATACGTGACAGAATGAGTTAGGACTTTTCATTTTACTTATCATCTAACTTGTAATCTAATTAAAGATGAGTGGAGATCACAAAATACGTGTTGGTTCACGTAAAAGTGAGGCAAGTAGTAACTTTCTAATTTTATTACATAATTTAATTACTTAAATCAATAATAATTGAGACCCAATTGTTCTTATTAAATTGATTTTCAGTTAGCCCTAATACAAACCAGACATGTCATATCACTTCTTAAGGAAATTCATAATGATAAAGAATTTGAAATTGGTAAACAACTGAAAAACATGATAAGAAATTCAACTAAACCTTATACAATTTTAGTTACGATGAGTACATTAGGGGATAATATTCAAAATATTCCTTTACCAAAAATCGGGGAAAAATCTTTATTCACACAAGAATTAGAAGCGGCTTTAGCTAATGGAAATGTTGATTTTGTAGTGCATTCACTCAAAGATCTTCCTACAACGCTCCCAGAAGGTATGGCAATCGGAGCAGTTTTACAAAGGTTATTATTCACATTTGTTCCTACAGACATTTTACTAATTAATTGTGATTAATTTGCAGAGAAGATCCTAGAGATGCCCTTGTATTACAAAAAGATTTGAAAAATTTGGATTTGCAAACGTTGCCTGAAGGGAGCGTGATTGGAACATCTAGTTTAAGAAGAACCGCACAATTATCAAAAAAATACCCTCATTTGAAAATTGAAGATATTCGGGGTAATTTGAATACTAGGCTACGGAAATTGGATGAATTAGGAAAATATCAGGCTATTATTTTAGCTACAGCTGGCTTACAACGAATGGGATGGAATGAACGAATTACAAGGGTAAAATATATGAATTTTCTGTGATGTTTCAACAATGAAAGTGTAAACAGATGAGCAATGGGTTAGACATTATCATTCTTCTCTTAGAGCTCTAAATAATTTTCCAATATCAACTAGTTTTAAATAAAACTTTCACTTTATTTTTTGCTAAATAAAATATTCCAGCTTTAATGTGCTGAAGTCTATGATGTGATCAAATTCTATTAGCTTGTTTTAGAGCATTAAAAGATCAATTTAGTACTAATACGAAATGTTGGTTTATTAAATTAAAATTTCTTTGGGGCAGGATACCAATATATTATTTAAAGTAAGGTGACCAGTTTAGCGTACTGCTTTTGTACTGCTTAGGGCTGAAAAGTACTTAATGTACTGCTGTTTGGATAAAGATAAAGAAAGTTTGAAAAGGTTATTGAAAGAGCTAAAAAAAAAAGGTCATCGATGATATACTTTTGGTTAAAAAAATAAAAAATTTTTTGGCATGTCTGTACTACTTTTTCATTTTGAAAATCTGGTCACCTTATTTAAAGTGTAAAGTGGTCCAATTTGGGTGCCCACATAGGCACTCTTAGTAATTTTAATAATAACACAGGCCCTCAAAAAAACAAAAGTTTCCTGGTTGGTATACCACTGAATACAAATCCAGAGTTCTAATGGCATGAATATGCCACTAATGTGGACAAATTTTCGACCACTTTTCTGCAAACTTAGGAGATTGCAGAATATTAAGGAAATCATATCCAAAGTAGATGGAATATCAAAAGAAGAGAATAAGTTGACCATCATATTGATATTCTATCTGCCTTGCTAACATTTTTCAATTTTCTTAATATCCTGAAATATCCTAGGTTTGCAGAAAAGTAGTCAAAAATTTGTCAATGATCATGCCCTTATGCCTCCAGATTCATATTTAGTGACCTAGAAAACATGGGTTTGGTATGCCAACCAAGAAACTTTTTTTTGTGGGCCTGTGCAATCAAAAAAGTAAGTAGGTCTTCCCAAGCCAAATTTTTATGGAAAATGTATTTCTGTAAACAAAGGACCCCGCACAATCCTTATAGGAAGTGGCCTTCGGTTAATTTGTGTGGTTGCATAAATCGATGAACTTTAAGAAATAAAATCTAGTCACTATAATATGTATAGTAATCAATCTGAATATTGGTGGATCCCGCTCTTCATACTTGTTTATTCCCCACCAGATCTTTCATTTGCTTATAACTATCAACCTCATCTACATTATATTTTTTTATCTCTAATTGCTTTTTTTCCAAATTTTGTTTTGTACAATAGCATGATTAATCATTTATGTCATCTTTTTGGAAATCCATATATTTCCTTTAATAGATCTTTTTTTTTGTTATTCTGTTAAAATGATGATAATGCATAATTTTGTTTAATAGATATTGGACCCAGATGAACTACTCTATGCTGTCGGCCAAGGGGCTTTGGCAGTTGAATGCCGAGAAAATGATCAAATAACAATAAATCTTTTAAAACCTCTAAATGATATTCATACAACTTTAAAAATGATTGTAGAACGAACTTTTCTAAAAACTCTACAGGGAGGTTGCAGTGCTCCAGTAGCTGTAGCAACTAACCTCACACATAAAGAGGGCACTCAACATGTCCTTCAAATAACTGGTGCTGTATGGTCATTAAATGGTTCAAAAGAAATTCTTGATACTGAAGAAGTAACTCTAGATTTACAAAGTAATGGTTGTACTAATTGTCCTTATAATAATCTAATCACTGCCAATAGTTCCTGCTCAAAAGAAAACTGCACAAAAACTGACATCGAATGTTTAAAAGGTTGTTCTTTCAAAAATAAATCTGACGGTGAAGATGAAAAACCAAGCAAAAAATTAAAAACAAAGGATTCACCAAAAAAGGAGGACATTCCATTAGATATTCTGAAGAATGATCCACATGATCACTGTCCTATCTCAGTTCCTGTTGGTGCTGATTTTATGGGAAAATGCCCTTATTTAGAAATCTACCACAATGTGAAACATGTAAATATTGAAATTGCTAAAGCTGGAAATTTGGATATAACCAAATGTCTATTTTTTAAAGATGCTCTCAAAAATCCTCAAAACTCTACAAAAACACAAAGCTCTACTAGTAATTTAACTTTATATTCTGGGTTAGTTGGCCATACCAGTTTGCTAAAAGATACAATGGAGAAAGCAGAAAAACTTGGAATTACTCTAGCAGATAAGCTTATTGAAAAAGGTGCCTTAAAGATAATGTCTGAAGCTCAAATGCAAATTAGAAACTCTTAAAATTTATTCACCATGATGAGTTCACAGAAATTTTCTGGAAGGGTTTTTATTTTGTTCTTACTTAGAGCCAATTTGTTAATGATTTTGGTAGTTAAATCAAGTGATTATTTGATAAATCAATACTACGCTTTTTTAAATAGCAATTTCTTTAACAGGTACATCTTGAAGATCGCACATACTTAAGTCCATTTGCCCCATATCCACTTTATTTCATGTTAATTTTTAAATTTGGAACCATATTTCTTTAAAAATTAATGAAACTAATTATAAAATTAGTTTAATAAAATATTGCTTAAAATTGTAAACATCCAAATATTTCTTTTTGAAACAATCTTAAGGCTTTTGTAAAAACAGGACAAAAACCCCAATAAGTTATTTATATGTCAGGGCAACGAATTCATTACACACTTCTATATCCCTACATTATTGAGAATAAAAAAATTATATTTTATACATAGAAACTATAAAATCCAATTAAAATAAATTTTTTTTTAATTCCAAAATATTTTTATCATATTAAGTATAAAATGTTTTAAAAACAATTCTCACAAAATATTGATCAAATTTAATATGAGGTTCTAGATTTGATGACGTTGCCAGAAAAAACGGAAATGATTTATTTATATCTTTATTTGTCAAATGTTGGATTTTATTGTTAATATGTGCCAAAATTGAATTTTCCGGTTTTCATTGGTATAAAAAAATCATGAAATTAGGTTTAATTGTTTTTCTTTTGTATTTTATATAATTGTTATGGTAATTGATTTAAAACCGAATTAAATGTATAAGGGTGTTATGTTTTTCATATTATATTTTTTATTCGAACTTAATTTTAAGAACACTATATTTTTGCGACATTGTCTTCAATTCTCGCATGTTCATACATTTAATTATGTATTATGAGACTCTTTATTGGTAGACTGAGAAAAAAAAATTAATGTGTGGACCAACTTAAACAATGTAGTAGTATTCATAAAAATAGTGCAAAATCACATGACGAATCAAAATATTAGTTACAAAATAAAGAAAATAAATTGCTTTTAATTTTCGTATTATTTAATAACTGAAAATTTTCCTTTATCTTTCTTCTACATGTTCCTTCTCACTATCAAACCTTACAATTTTCAGAGAAAATGCAAAAATTCTGTGTAATAAATATTTTTGAGGGCTTTAAAATTGAGAACGAAAATTCTAAGGAAGAAATATAATGGCTTTAAATGTTGGTAATGAAAGAGAAATACATTGTGAACAAACTTTTGTAATTAATTATTTCTTTATATGGATTTGTTTTGTGTTTTAGTGAAGAATTTTGTTGCGTTCTCTATTCTTAAAAAGGGTCAATTTATCATTAAATTACTAGCCAATGCAATGAATTTAACTCAACCAATTTCCTGGATCATATTTCCAAACATGTTGCTAATTCAGCACTCTCAGTGCAGCGAATATAGAACAAATAAACTATTTGTTTTACATTCTGATATTATGAATTATGATTTTTAAATGCAGAACTCAATATAATTTGTTATATATCATGATACAATAAACAAATACAAAATATATCACACAAAATGCAGATGAAAGTTTCCATTCTAATAGAAAAGCCACCTATCTCTTCTCTTAAATATTACAAAGGCACAAAGTTAAAAATTCCTATCAATTTGGGTAATTTTATGTTCTAAGTATTTTACCTAACATCGGTGTTTCTTCTCATTCAGTTTTGATGTGTCCCAACAAAAGCTTTTATCAGCCATGCCTGTCTTGTAAAATTTACCGATGAATTCAAATTTGTAAATATTTTTCAGGGGGCTAAAAACTGATAAGGACCTTGGAGGCAAGAGAGATTGCCGATGTCTCGATTGCAACAAAAATTTGAGAAACCTCAAATCCTACATATATGCAACGTTAAACATCCCAGTAAAAAGTCGAAACTGGACGGATTAAACAGACGACGATATTGCAAAAGAAAACGGATTATGAATATCGGAACCTAGAATATAAAAGGCCTACGATTAAAGCAGGAAGATGTTTTAGATGGAATTAGATGATTTAGGATGGATATAGTGGCTCCCACTGAAACTAAAAAGAAAGGAAAAAATTTCGTTACTTATAAAGAACATAATAGCTAGAAACATCAAATATTGGGATGCGTTTAATGAACGTATACTAAAAGTCTATCTGAAAACGTTATAAAGTAGTAATAATAGCAGTATACTCACCTTCAAATGCGACATGATCGCAAATAAAGATGAATACGATGAGAAACTAAATCATCTATTGGATTTCATAAGCAAAAGATAAGAGATCCTCCTTATTAGAGATTTTAACGCTTACTTAGGATTAGAAACAAAGGACACCATCGTAGGATCCTATAGAGGAATTGACGTAACGTAAATGACAATGGAGGCTTGTACAACTGTGCCAACAACGCTGACTACGAATATAAAATGGATTGTACAAACACAAAGACATCTATAAGTATATTTTATAACACGCTCCAGAAAAAATCAGTTATTGATTTTATACTCGTAAAAACTAGAGAGACCTCCAAAATAAGACTGCATGATGTCCGAGTACACAAAGGAGCAGAGTGAGCACAGACCATTATCTCGTAAAGACAGAAGCTTTCTTTCCACTGACCATACATTCTGAAAAACAACCAGTAACAAATTCTAGAGAAAAATACGAAATAAGTCAGTTTAAAACATGAATCGACAGCATTCCTTTATAAACTCATGTTAAACTTAAAGCTCAATAACGTAACATATTCATCTGGTTTAAATACATATGAAAACGTAGCGAAATGTGTAGGGGAGGCTGCAATGGAGGCGTTTGGGTGAAAAACAAACAAACGATAAACGGAAAAATACCAATTGATGGAACGAGAATATTGACCAATTAATATTAAACAAAAAACGAACGTATAACATTTGGTTGGCGGCACATAATATAGAAGAAAGGAGATACTATTCACGCTGCTCCTGTAATGTTAAAAAAGCTGTACGAAAAGCTAAAAATGATGCATGGGAAAACATATGCAGGCAAATTGACCAGAATATAGGATACAGCAGATCCAGTGAAGCATGTAGAACCCTAAAATCACTGAGAACGGACAGAAAAGAGAGAACCCCTATCAGCCTTATACCGCCAAATGAGTGGATATACCATTATAAGAATTTGTTCACAGAAGATCACAAAGAATTTATAAGAGAGAATAACGTTGAACTGTCACTCACGGAGAAGGAAGTGATTACAGAAGAAGTGAGAAAGGCTCTCAGCGCTATAAAAGCTGCACGAGCTGGATCGTATGTGACCATTAGGTTAATATAACAAGCTCGTTGGCACTAAAAACTCAACAGTGGCACGCGAGAACATAGACCGTGGATCAAACTTCTCGGCCCAGCTGTAGCACCGATACTAAAGGTGTGAACCCATTTGTAACACGCCATGCTACGCTACGCTATATGACGAAAGTGTGCAATAAATTTCTTATGTAAACATTGATAACACGCTTCCCAGAAATGAACGACGCATATTATGTGATGTTTACTTTTCCTCTCGCTCCCGGCAACGCTCAATCAATTTTAAGTTTGCAGCTGACTAATACAATGGGCAGTAAAATTAGTGAAATGGAAGATGTCATAATTGAAAAAGTGCGACAATATGAATTTCTATATAATAAATTTTTGTTTTCTTGAAATTAATACATTCTTCGATTTCTAAACTCCATGGTCTTGCTGTTGATGCGTATTATGTATTTATTGTAAATATGTTGCAGTTGAGACAGTCCAATCTTTGTATGGTGGAGTTTTATGTGATCTTTGACCCCACACCAAGGCAGCATATGTAATTGCAGATCTGACCACTCTGGTATAAAGCAGTATACCATCCCTGATCTGAGTCCTCATTATCTATTACATAATACATTCATATAAGTATCGCAGGAGTAATTTTCAATTTGTGTACGGTTTTTTAAATATGTTGGTTCCAGGTTAGTTGTGAGTCAAATATTACTTCCAGATACTTTACCTCCCCCGACATTTCCAATTTACTATTATTCAGAAAGAGAGGTTCTAAACCCCCTCAAGTTTTCTTCTGCATGTAAAAGGTATTATGGTGGTCTTTAGGGATGACATCGTTCAGTTTTAGACAGTGTGCAATTTTCAGATTTCTTAAAATTTTTTGCGCCTTTAGGAAGGCATCAAAAAGCAGAAGATGGCGAAAGGCTAAAAAATACTATATCAATATATGTAACATTCAGTCATCAGATTCTTCCCGCTTGAGAATGACCCGAACTGGGTTGAAATTAGTTACGGAAAAAGGCAATAACAAAGTTATAGAGCAAAATAATTGTTTTCTTTTACCTAAAACTAAAAAAACAGGTTTTAATAAAATGTTTCACGGCTACAGATTGGACTCAAAAAATCTAAAACTCTGGAATTGATGCATCTTTACATGATGAATAAGTATGCGAAATTTAAGGATAATTGGCAATCAACCCGGAAGTCACCGCTGAACTGACATTTTAAAAGGGCAAAAAGTAAATAAAAATTCAGAACAAAATTCATAATGAAATTGTACTTTATACAAAAATCAAATCAGTAGAATTAAAACAATTAGAAAATATATTACATACATATTTAATAAAAAAACGTTTCTGAACTTTTTGTAGAACAAATATTAAAATTAATCTATTTTTATACATAATTATTAATATATAAAACATTAATCCTTAGAATTTACATTCAAACTGTTGAAACCTAATCAGCTAATGCAGAAATATCATTGGTTTTTTCATTTATGATCTCTTTAAGTAAGCCGTCAACATCATTATTATGTATTTGCTCATCTAATATTTCCCCTCGAGTGACATTTTGCTCTTGAGTGTTAATTTCTTTCTGCGCTTTTGATAGGATATCTTCTAACTGTTCATTTATAGTCTCCTTTTCATTCAATGAAGGCTCTGAAATCAGCAGATTTGTTAGAAAAATTAGTTAGAATATGGATGTAGAATATTTCCATTTCTTACAAAACTTCAAAATATTTTCTTGAATTGTTAAAAAATATGTGATTTGAGACATAAATATTGCTGACATATAAGGTTTGGTGAACTCAAAATGAAAAACTTCTAAAATCATAATTTCATTCGTCTATTTAAGAGTCCACAAACACACATGCATACGTACATCTGCGTTTTAAATTTAGATTTCATAAACAAATTTTAAGAGTTTGTGAAAATTAACTTTTTGCTTTGTGCCATATATTTTGCAATTTACGGTTGTAAAAATGAAAACTTATGCAAATTGGTTTGATGCTTATACTATGGGTAAGGTTTTAACAATTTTATGTTACATATTTTTTTTAGGAAATGGTTTTTTCTATAAGAGATGGGATCATTCAAGATCATAATAGAGGGATATTTATGAAGGTTTACAAAAAATTTTTCCACTAAATTATTTAAACTTGAAAATCATGTGAATATTTTCAAAATAAGGAAAGAAATAAAAAAAACTTATTAATTTTGATAAGATTTAAAAAAGTAAAAATTGTTTATAAAAATTATGTCTGAATACAAATTTCTGGTACCTTTTTCTCCATTGTTTGCACTTGCTTCATCAGCAATCACTTCATATTCCATTGCTTGCTGCTCTTCACTTTTTTCTTGATCAACAGAATTAATTTTTTTCACAGATTCTTCCGACTCCTCCACACTATTTGTAGTAATTATTTCTTTAGAAATTTCTGTATTTTCTTTGGGATCTACCTTTTCAGCATCAATACTATTTTCAGTCTTCTCTTTACCTTCATCACTGTTCCGTTCTTCTGAATTCATTTCGGTATCACTTGTTATGTCTATTGTATCAACTGTGTTTTCAACTGTAGCTGAAGGTTCTTCAGGTCTTCTAACTAATCCCAATACATCCAACATACTGTGCGTTACTGTTGCTGCCTTAGCTGCTTCTAATGAAGGATATGCTGACTTTCGTTCACATACTGCTAAATGGTGTGCTAGTGCATTTCCTAGAGGAAATAAAAGTTAAGTAAATAAATGTGAAATAAATTAAATACAAATTTTATACCATCTGTACTACTGTAACCGCATACGCAAAACATCTCAAACGGTAGATTTACCGTAGGCAAACTTAATTTGGAAATTTTGCATATTTCAGTATGTTTATCCATAGCTCGTTTACAACAAGTCACATATTGGCAATTTTCATATGAACAACCAAGTACTGACCTGTAAGATGAAGAATAGTTTTCTTAAGTATAAATTATTTAGAATATAATGTATTTAATGAAAATCATTACATTTAACAAATAAATTAAAAAAAATTAAATAATGGTTGCATTCATTGACCTTAACTGTTTATCACAGATGTAATCTTTAGTAAATGAAGTGTTATTCATTTCAGAAACGTTTCAATTTGTGGTTAAAATGATATGTTTAGTCACTTATTTCTTTTATTACTTGAACCATTGTAAATATTTGTTGAATTAGCAGATTTCCATTTTAAAAGCTGTTCAGTTAAAAGATTAAAAAAAAAAAATAACACAGATCTACTAAAATAAAAAAGTTTTTAGGACCATAGAACCAATCAGAGTAGTGCATTTTTATGTAAAATTTGATGTTGAAAACGAATTTGAAGCTAATTTTTGCCTCAGTTACATATAACAGCCAAAAATTTGATTTTCATTATTTTTGCATGTAATTTTATTATTTTTATTTAATTTTTATTGTTATTGCATGTGTGCATGCAGTAAAAATACTGTATCTTTAAGTGTAAAAATCTTATAACTGTTTCTCCTTATTTCATATTTTGTACATAATATATGTAACAAGTTACTGGGGTCATTTGTACATGTGTAATTTGCAGAACCACTTGGTTGCTGAATTAAGGGTTTGGTGCACTCTTTTGCACTTGAAGATGCACTGTTCTTACTGCATGGTTGTGATGTTTTTTTAAGTTTGTTGAATTCTCGTGCCATAATATTAGTTTCACTAGTGCATTGTGCAACAAGGTGTGGGCTGCTAGTTGAGAACGGGTATATCTTTGAAAATTCATCTAACCCAAGTTCCTTGAGACCCAACAGACAATAACACTAAAAACGCATGAAATAACAATAGAAATTATAGAGAAACAATAAAATTACATGCAAAAATAGTGAAAACCTAATTTTTAGCTTTTATAAAGAACTGAGACCCACAAGATCAAATCAAATTCATATTCAGCATCAAATTTGACATAAAAATAAACTACTCTGGTTCTAAGGCCTGAAACTTTTTTTATTTTTGTGGACCTGTGTAATTTTTATTGAAAATTTTTGTTGGAAAATGATATTGTCTTTGATATAATCTCATTGCATTAAAAAAATTTGAACTTTAATCTAAAGTAAGTGCTACCTACTACAAGAAATTTCAGTACTCTTTACACATAACTAAATATATTTATTGTATTGGATTATTTAGTTGTTACTATCTGCAATGTCGTACATGACACAAAATTGTTAAATGTGCAAATATTTAGCGTTCCTAGTGCAATATTCATCAGACAACTTTATATGTGACCATAGTATATATTTTCTGTTTTCTTTGTGTCAAGTTTATTCATACTGCATATAAAAAAATCAGTAGTGCCTTTTATTAGATCTTTCGAATTTAAGCTGGTGTTTAATGTCACTGTGATCTTCAACAGGTAATGTAATGATAATTTTGAAAAATCTTATTGGATGATATATCCAAAACTAATTGTTCAGAAAATTCTGTCAAATTAATGAAAATGAAGATCGATCTATCCTTTTAAATCTTCGGAACACTAATGTAATTATAAGCAATGTGTCCGCAATTTCTAAAGTAAATACTTGACTTTGAAACACTCCGTACATTCCTTCACAGTTTATAGTTCAGACAAAAATAAATAGGGGTTTTATCCCATAAAATGTCTAGACCGGCCTTAAAATACACTCCTGAATGCTCCCCTGTGATTTCACAAAAAAATTCAGATACCCAATTTGTCATAAAATATTATTACTATTAAATATTATAAAAAATGTACTTACGGGAAATGATTAGCAGCAGTTATCTTCTTATTACATTCCTTACATTGCGAATCTATACTTATATCAAATTGAATGTTGGTTATGTCAGTCATTTCTTCCTCGGCATAATCATCTACACTCTTTGGAACAATCAAGCCATTTTGAGGTACACTCCAAGGTCGAAGCCCAGCAGTTCTTCTCTGCGATTCATGCATTTTTAGATGAAGTTGTACACCATCTTTTTGAATGAACCAAAGGCAACACTTGTTACATTTTTTAGCCAAAGTTTTCCTTTGGTGTTTTTGCAAATGTTGCAGAAAGAAATGTAAATGTTGCGGCATCGTTCTGTTATTAGTTGCTATAGTTGTTGATTTCAAACAGAATGGACATTGCAAAACACCTTGATGTATATGTGCGGAATGGAAATGATCTATTGCTTCTTTGTGGCTGGAACAACGGAATTTACATGAACCACAATTATAGGGTAGTTCTGAAGGTAGATGATGTGTAGACATATGATTTCCGAGCGTGTACGAATTTGGGAATTTCAATTCACAAATAATGCATACAAATTCATTTCCAATTTTAGTTTCGCTCGGGTGGGTGAATTTTATATGAATATCTAATTCATCTTTGGTAGAAAGTCCGGCTAAACAATAATAGCATTGATAACCCTTTCCGATATTGTGAGCATGTCCGAAGTAATGCTTCATTAACTTTATGTTATCCGTAAAAGGTTCTTTACAAATATGACATTTTACATTAAAATAAACATATTCTAATAAATTTGGTGCATCAATTGTACCATAATAATAGTTTTCAATAGGCACCATTAATTCAGGGACATTGGGTGAGATTGCACTAGAAGATTTTACTTCTGGAGTGGGGCTGGGTGATATAACCAGTTGTTGTTTTCGCCTTTGTTTTTTTTGAGTGTCGTAATTTTTCTGCCCATCGATTTTTGCTGGAGCATTTTCTTTATTTAACTGTGATTTTATGCTCCATACTCGAAATGGATTTCCTGCTACTTTATTTAATCTAACAACTATCGATTGTCCAGTATCAACTCTAGTTTGTTCGCTTAAATGAATAAGAATATTATCAAAAGCCTCTGCCGCCGAACAACCAAACCATTCCCTCCAAACTAATTCATCCAAAAATTGTTGAATTATTTGTCGTGATAATAAAGAAAGCGTATTTTGGAACATTCTAGGTACAATTCTTCTTAAATAATCCATAATATTTTTATTTGCTCCTGCACTACTTTGAATGATATTTAAAAATCCCATCGATTGTAATGTTGATTTATCCACTGTTAAATCAGTTAAAATTATACTCCCCGGATGCACCCATGGACATAAAGGCTCAAGAATTTTGGCAAATCTTTTTTTGTAATTGCGGTCATTATCAGATAAAGGTTCTACAGCTCGCAACCGTATTCGCTTTGATTTGCATTCTAATATTCCAAGCACTTCAACTTTAACCTGCCTTGAATTTCCATCCTGTGATGTTGTACCTAAAACATATCAAAGAGTAAATAAATTGAAAAATTTTAAATATGAAGTAGGTATCGGAGTCTTAATTATAGCTAAAAGAGAATGTGTAGTAGAATTCAAAATATGTTTATTTTTGTTTTTAAAATTGTTATCAATGTGTATTCCAAAATTCCCTATTCTAAATCCCAGCACTAAAATCATTAAATTTTCAAATTTCAATCATTACTCTTCTTAGAAGAATTCCTACATTAGTCCAATTCACCTTTGATTGAAACAATCATTATTATCATCTTCCTCTGATTAATCGGGATTAACTTATTATGATTGTAATAGTAAAAGACTGTATAATTCCTAATATGCAGTGTAATCTGAAAAGGTTTCAAGTTTCTTGCAGACCAAATTGATTTTTTCAACAATGTTTCGATTTATTCATTAAATTTTCATTAGGCTAATTTTAAATACAAAAATTATTACAAAATATTTAAAAACATTAATTAAAAGTACTCTTTTTCTGAATTGAAATGTTACTAAAATTTTATATTTTGTAACAACATAAAGCAATGTGTGCAATTAGTTGACAAAAATAAAATACTGTTACTTCACTATTACTTATACACTGTTAGCTTGTGGGGTACAGATGGAGTTAAATCAATCTGATTATATCTTAAACAAAATGTCACAAAAGAGATTTGTAAATAATAAATGAGGCTCTACATAAGCTAAAACAATTTTAAGTACATATCCATATTACACCAATCCTTAATAGGATGAGCAAAATTTTAATAACCTTGTTGTCCTTAAATATATTTGCCTACAATAGGGATTGGAATTTAATGATGCACAAGATATAACCACACCACAATAAATTTTTTCACCTACAATTATAAAATTTTCTTTCACTTATTCTTAGTCCACATGTTGCACACTTTATTATTATTATATATTATTATTATTCTTACTCTAATTGTTCACGCTTTTAATATTCCAGAAGATAGACTGCTTTTTGGATAACATGTGACTACACCTTGTCAATGTTAACTGTCTTCTAGAATATAAAATTCATCCACCACATTTATTTAATTTTTCAATTTTTCTTTTATTCTTTCCAGTACACAACAAATCATTTAGGAATTATCCAATCTTTAACGATAGCAGAACAAATTTAATTGTATTTCTAATAGCCAAATTCTAATTGCTGCATGCATTTTTTAAAAATCTAATTCCTACAGAATTTATTCTTTTTTCATGTTTCTGCAAACATATATAAAGTTTCATTTCTATGAAGAATTGTTGGCACAAAGTATTTTGTTATAAACTCCATTTTTTCTTTCGTACTTAAATTTCATTTTATTGACCACATGGAATTATTTTTCTTCTAAAGTCAATAAGACTGATTATTTTTTTATTAATTTTATCTTTACCAGTAAACATCCTTCCAAGATATATAATTTTTATTACATTATTCAGAAAAATGTAATCCTGTACTTCACGCTCTCTATCAAACACTATCACTTCCAATGTCATTGGATACATTTTTAATTCTATACCGACAGAAGTAACATTTATTCTGGCTAGCATTTGCCTGAAGTTCACTCAATAAGAGGAGCATCATCTCCATACATTAAAATAACAGTAGATGTGTTGTCAATCTTAGTATCACTTGCACTTTCACAGACATTTCTAATATATTTATCAATAAATAAATTGTAAAGACATCATTATATAATACAGCCTTGTTACTCCTTGAAAAATTTCTAATACTCACTTTCACTTCCGTTCACTCACACACACTCCTTGTTTTCTTTGTACAGTAGAACCCGTCATATCTGTTTCTTATGGGACTAGCCCATGGTTAGAACACTAAAAAGGTTGGATAATCTGTGGACAAAGAAATAGTCTGTTACAGTACTAAAAATCTGTATTCTTACACACATTGTGAAAAACTTTCCATATACACAACAAATACATAATAAAGATTTTGGCTAACCCCACATGCAATGCACGAGAAAAATAAAGACGCTATCTTGGATCAGGCTGAAATTTTGCAGACATTCGGTATCATAAATTATGACAATTCCCAAAATTTTAGCCTTTAACTCACTATCTTTAACCCTGAGCCAAGAGAGGATTTTGATATTTGTATTTTTTTAAATTCAGAAACATATTTCTATATTTTAACTTAAAATATTTAAAAGATTGTCAAAATCAATTTAAAAACAAACAAAATGGATTGAAATTTTTACGCAAAAAATTTAATTTCTGCAATTTTCCATCTGTTCTTTGCATAATGTTTTGAATCCGAGTATCGTATCCCACTTTATGGGAAATTTGAAAAAATGTACCTTGAATCATTATTTAAAAAAAGAGAAATATGAACAGTGGTTGTTAGATAGGCCAAGTAGTACATTAATAAAAGAACCCCTACAAATCTTATTGGAAATTGGCTTTCTTATTTTGTATCTTTGTTAAGTTTCCATACACATGAAGCTTGAAAATCTTGTTAAAGGGGCATATTGGTGGGGAACTAATTTACTGCAGAACCGCAGAGAGATCCAGGTCTTGTATATTTGTTTTTTTTTTCCCTGGGAGGCCGCTTTCCTTTTGGATCCGGTAACACTTCAGCCTATATAATCTTATTGTCTAGCCCCTTCTAATTGTACATATCTAATTAACTTTAATATAATCCCCTGCATCATGAGATGCAAGTCCTTCAAAGGTTGTATATAGAAATCATTTGGTACCATTTTACCTGTTCTAAATATGAACTGTCTTTTACTATCCAGCGCATCACAACTAACTGCATAGTATACGCAGTGCAGATTCTGGTGCTGTATCACACAGCCGATAATTGGTGTCACTGTTGTATAAACCAATTTTCTTTAGATGCTCCTTGACAGTTACACTAGACTCCACTATACAAAGACTGATCGGGCTTCAAAGACTTGTATGTCTCAGGATAACTAGAACTAAGAATGCAGCCAACTGCTGCGATGGAGACGGTATTGGACCTTACGCCACTACATATTTTCATAGTGGGCAAAGCAAGAGTAGGCACTCCACAGGCTGCAGATATCACCAATCAACATGAAAGTTGATACACCGTACACAAGACATCTCACAGACATCAGAGTGCCTCTAATGCAAATGAGATCGGATCATAAGATAGCCAGCAGATTTCTCAAAAAAGTAACCTTTAAGGCGACAATTTTAGATCGTAACGAATGGATAAAAAGGTAATCCATAAAGATCTGGTACACGGACGGTTCTAAATCAGATATAGGTACTGGATCCAGTATCTTCCAAGGAAAATATGAAGACAGGTTTTCCCTAAGCACTGGGCAATCTTTCAAGCTGAAATTTTCGCAATTGAGGAAGCTGGTAAAGGAGCCTCTATCTCATTTATAGGACCAGAACCTGCCATGGGTATCACAAACAAAACGTGTCATCAGGCAGTCAATAGGTGGATTAATAATAAGCACAAAGAATACTGGTTCAACAGGTTAAGCTTAAATTAAAAGCTACTAAAAAGGGACCTGACTGGCACAACAGACTTGCCAGTTACTGTCAAGGTAGACATTAATTAAAATATCAATTTAACTAAATTGCAATTGTTCAAATTATAATAATTTTTTTGTAGCACGTAAATTTCAATTTTTGAGTACATTTAAATACTGCAAAATTATTCAAGGACAAAGATACAAAATATGCAAGCTTGGGCTAATTTTACAGTAAGTCAATCTCCCTTTAGATTTGCGAGGTCTTTTTGTCAATATATTGCTTCGCCTATCTAACAACCATTTGTTGTGTTTCTCCTTTTTTTTTAATTAAAATAATAATTCAAGGTACACATTTTCATGTAAGACACTCCATAGACTACGATACTGTATTCAGATACAGAAAATTATGCAAAGAAATGCAGAGAAACAAGGGAAATAAGTTAAAAACTTTGATTTTTATCACTTTTTAAACCCTATGGAAAATTCTCCAATAAGGAAGTTTTTAAACACATTTTTCACAAGTATATTCAATTTGTCAAATTCCATCTGTTCAGTGTGCTTTCTTACACTCCCCTCACATCTCATGCCTTTTGTAGCCTAGATTAAAATATCTTTTTCTGAAAGAGTCCGTAAAATAAGAATAGGAGACCCTAAAATGACCGAAATGACTCCGTAAAATGCGATTTTACGGACTCTTTTGTTATAGTTAGTTGCATAACTGCAATGTATAAAAACATTAAAAAAACAAATGTGGTGTCAGATTTTTGTGTTTGAAGAAGAGGAGGCAAGTGCACAATATTTATTCAATGTTCTATACAAATTTTATTTTTTAAATTAATAATTTTTTATAAAGAAAAATATACGCCGTCTATTTATGAGTCTACTTGTATTGTTGGTTGCATAACTCCAATTAATATTAAACTCTTTCAGAAGAAATATAATATATACCTCGGCACTATAATGATTTTTTATTACTCGCGTGGTTATTTTCCTCGGCCTTCGCCTCGGAGAATAAACTTCATACTCATAATAAAAAATGCCATGGTATATAAAAAAAACTAATTTTGGGCAGGTACAGCCTTTAGAAAAGGTTTTCAAACTTCATGTCTATTCTTTAAAACAACACCTTCACCAATCTAATAACCATCGGTAGTATTTTCGTTTTTTTATTAAAATAATGATTCAAGGTACATGTTTTCAAGTAAAATTTCCCCTAGAATACTATGCTATACTTTGATTCAGAAAATTATACAAACAAAAGCTGGAAAATTGCAGAAAATTCATGGAAAAATCTGATCCATTCTATGTATTTTAAAATTCTTTTAGACCATTTTTTAAATATTTTAAGTTAATATACAAAAATATGTTTCGAAATTTAAAAATATACAAAACTCAGAGGTCTTAATTTGCCCAAGGCTAGTTAGCAAGTTAAGAGTGAAAATTATGGGAATCATCATACTTTAGGATACTGACCGTCTGTGCAAGCATAATTCGAGACGGTGACCTTATCTTTGTTGTACATTACACTTGAAATCAGCCATTTACAAATTACTAAAAGTATTCAGTAATATCTTTTTGTTTTTTCATTCCCAATTTTTCGGCCATATCAGCTTTTCAGCGTTTAGATGGCCATAATCGGGCAAATGTATTGCTAATTATCCTATGGAGTCAGTTGCTCTAAGTTTGGATAGGAGAAATTCTAATGTATTTAGATATTTTCGCACCTAAATCAGAAACTTTTTATTTTTATAGTACCCTTTGCTTTATTTAATATTTTTGCATGCGAACTTAGTAACTTAATCTACATTTTGAAAAGGTTTTGTTTGAATAAAGATTAAGCAAGGTATCCTTTTAACACTTTAAATCCAAATAGAAATCGTAACTTTGGGATTCAGCATTATTATGAGCCAATTACTTTTTATTCTATCAGTTAAGGTCTGCCTAGATATGCAACACAACATGGCATTGTAAGATCTGTATTAGCAAGAAAAATAAATTACAATAATTATAAAATGAATTATTGAAGCATTGTGAAAGAAAGATATCACTGCAATTTCAGAAAACAAATGGGAAAATTTCAGTAGTTATTTGTGCTCTGTTGATCATATACAAATTCCTACTGTATAAACTTTCGACAAAGCAAAAAATTTAAAATTACATGAAATATAAAGTCTTGAACATATCAAAAGAAAATTTTTAAATGCTCTTACTAATTTATTTCTATACTAATTCATGTTGCTTAACACATCCAGTTGTTGATGAATATATACTTTTGACAAGTATACTTGTAAAAATCCAATCCTGGCAAGTCTCGAACTCACGACCTTCCGTTTTCCAGATGTCCCGCGCTCTTGTATCAAAATAATAAATTAATTTTGACACTTTACCCTTCTTTACATCATTGTTATCCAATAAATAATACTATCACATATAATGAGTAGTGAGGTTTCAACATTTGATAAACCTAATTTATCTATGTACTGTTTATGGAATTTGAAGAAATAAGTTTCGAGTCTGAGTTTAATGTGAACATACTCATTTAAGAATTATGATATTACTCACTTGTACAAAGAGAATGATAAACTGAATGCATACATCAAACCAAATCAAGTTAAGCACAAACGAGCTCCTGAGCATATATAGTTGGTAGGAAACGCAATAAAATTTGTAATATAAAATTCATTTGTCAAAATAAAAAAGAATGCGCCACCAATTGAATAACAACAAGTTGGAATAAACCGAGTTTTTATGTAAAATAAAAGCAACCTACATTGCTTATTTAGTAAATGGTGGTATAAACATAGTTATAACCTCAGTAGTTAAAATCCAACAGCAAGAATACAGTAACTATCTCACTGAATACGCTCTCATACATTAGATATGTTGTACTGAAATTGGCAAATAAAATAGAGATATTTGGATAGCTGAACATAATCACTGTAAAACAGATTTAATTACTAGAATAGCCCAAATTAAAATATATTTGCTGTTAAAATCAAGCTATTAACCAGTAATATAAATGCTAGGACAAGATTTGTATATGTATAGAGAATTACTTTTCTCTGAAATTAGGGACAGAACAATTTAAACATTCGAGACATGGCTTCATACAAAAATGATAAAGATTAGTTATTTCGTTAGAGTAATAAATGAATTGATAAATCAAAAACAAACTTTTTGGACAATGTTTAAAGAGATAAAATAATAGGTTACATGATTAAAATTCTGGTAATATTGAATATTTTAATAGTAATTTAAATAGTTTGACTGTTGACATTTTTGGCTATCATCTAAAGAGCCTCTCCTATTCAATTTCAGAGCAACCAATTAATCGTCACTTCCTTAGCAACAACAATCATGATGCAACCGTAAAATTGAGAATAATAAAGCGAAAAGGTTTTTAACAATGCACGAAGAATAAAATTTTTTAAACACTGTAACAGATTCTTTCACCTTTCATTATCTAACCTTTTTAGTGTTCCGACCATGGTCTGATCCTATAGAAGATGAATATGAGGGGTTCGATTATCTTAAAAAATTTACCTTATTAATGAGTTTTCATTAATTTGCTATTTTTTATAAGAAATGATTAGTTTGTATTCGAGTTTTTTCAACATATTGATTGGATTAATAGATAACTGTCTAGATATATTTATATTGAGTATTACGTACCTAACGAAATTACTCCTATTTCCACTTCAATTCCAATTCCACCAAGCTGTGGTATATGTGTATGTAAGGCTACTGTGCATACAGATCTCAACCATGTATTTAAACCCTTTACATACATATTCTCAACTTTAACCTGTAAAAAGCAACCCCAATAAATTTTATACTAAATATATATAAAATAAATTACCCATTGGATAACATTTTGTACATTCGTTTGACATGCCCAGTGATAAATTAATTTAAGAAGTACGCTGGGTGCATGGGGTGATCCTTCAAAGAACGAACTATTGAATACTGAAACAAACTTTTGAGGACAACACTCAGAAATCCAAACATATCCACCAGAGAATGGAAATTTTGAAACATCACTGTACATTCCGAGCTTTAATTTATTTGCCGGATGTTTCGTACAATGTTGTTCCGATTTAATCAATCCTTGTTGTATAAGCCTGCAAGGATAAAATTCTACAAATCATATTATAAAAAATGCTAAATTTTACCATTCCGTAAATTTGGTTGGCTGATGCATAAGCACAGATTTTACTTTTAGATCAAGCTTTGCACGGTCCGCTGCAGCATTTGCTGAATATCGCAAACTAGGCCTTGCTACAACTACTAACGAGGGAAAAGTTTTTCCTTGAAGCTTATTAAATGATACTTCACGTGTATCTGATTTTGCATCATCTGATGTAAGATCAACTACAGCATTATTTGATTGCACTTTAGGAATGGAAGTAGAAGATGGCGTATTCTTTTGAGAAGCTTGAAGACTATCCATTGTTCGAAGTGAAACCAAAGGAGGCGGGTGAGAATTCTGGAAAATTTTAATCTCATATGATTTACTTAAAAAATGTAATAAAAATTTGCTTACATTTGCAGATGTCACTTTTGTAATCTTAGGAGGGGGTGCCGCAGGAGATTCCATTAATCTTGTTCTCTTCCTAGTATTTGGCTTAACAGTTTGAGAAGTTGGGGTAACTGTTCCCACTACATGACCAGTATTAGGATCAACTACCAATGAATAACCTGATGGTACTGTAGAAATAGGTTGAGGTTGTGGAGGTGCAGCAACTATAGTTACAGCTGATGATTTTGCTTGTGTTTTTGCGGGAATACTTTTTATTTGTTTTGTAGCTGAAATAGCTGCTTTGGAGGTAGTTTTGGCTGATACTAGAAAGATAAATTGAAATTAGTAGATCTTTAGTAAATCTAATATGTTAATCTTACTTGGTGTTATGACTGGAGATTCAACATCTAACAATTTCATATAATCTCCTTCATAGATAATTTCAGCTCCAGTGGATTTAAGTAGTTCTTCAATCTTTGACGTTACAAGTTCATATTCCTTTTCAGCTTGCTTATGCATATTTTGCTGTACTTCACTTAATTCCTCATTCCATGCTTCTAAAGTTAAAGTTTGGGCATCTGTACATCCAAAACTTTTTAGCACAAGTATATCCCTCTCTATAAATTATTTGTATAATGTTATAGTTATTAAAAAGAAAAATAAAGAAATGCGTAATACCATTACCACTGCCATCTGATGACTTCTTTTGGCATACTCTATATTTCTTTTTTGGTGGTTCAATGGTGAGGACCTATAAAACAAATATTTATGAGTTCACTAAATTTTTTTTTTTAAATTATGTAAAATGTAATATCAGTTTAGGAAAAATAAATAAATGAAAAAAAAAAAAATTATTGTACATTTTTGTCTTAAGAAAAGAGTGTCCATAAAATCAGACTGTGTAAATGTGCTAAATCAATATTAAAATATATACAGTAAAGTCTCAATTATCCGATATTTTGATTGTCCGCCGCAATGAAATATGTCTGGATTGGAGGCATGTCCTATGCAAGTCTTCTCCATCAATTAATCTTATACATTCTTAATTACATTGTATCTCAATCAAGTTACCCCACACTAATGATCATATATATAATGTTATGAATTGAAAGTAATGTGTCTTAAAATCGTGGATAGAAATATAAATGGGTAGTATTAAATTTTGTTGATAAGCACACACATTGCAGCAACTAACAAAGAAAACATACCTGAGTACATGTCTTATGGGTATTTCGACTTTTCGACACTTGTCTGGTCCTAGGCGTGTCGTATAATCGAGACTTTACTGTAGTAGAATTTGCAAGGTAAAGCTAACATCAGGTTAGGACAAATCCATTTTACACAAACTGTCAATTTGTAAAATTGTTATGAACTAACGTTACATTTTTGTACTTGAAACGTTTTTCAAAAAATTCTGAAGATTCTTAGCAGGTTCATCACTAATTAGTGAAAAGGAATGAATGAAAATAAGGAGGAAATGCATTAGCAAAATAATTATTTTTGTAATATTATTGATTAGCTTTTTTTGATTGATTTTTTACTTTAAACTTTAAAAAAATAATTATTGTTTTTATATATTACTTAAAACTTTTTATGTATAATTATCATTTTGTAAAACGACCAAAGAAAAAAAATTGTGTTATTATTAGTAAAATTAGTAAATGAAAATAATTTTGTTTATTTACTATTTTATTACAATACTTTATTTTATTTATAAGCTTTCCTATTTCTTTAGGTTCAATTTGATTTATGTTGTGAACATAGTAGAAAAGAATTGAAAAATGTACCGAATGAAAATAACAAAGATGAGAATGGCTCAAATACTTCTATATTATTTAAGTAACCCTTCAATTTGCACTTTTTAAGTTCTATTAAAACAATATCTCTCTCTCATTACAGATATATGCAATATAATAACTTATTTCAAATCAGTCTGCCTTCTTAAACTTGATGAAAATTAAAGTTTCAATTAATTTGAATTTTATGTAGGTACATCTTGCAATCATGTTAGTAGGAAGAAATAAAGCAAAACACCTAGAAAATCGATAGGCCACCTAATAGATGTGAGGTTTTTTGTACTTTCTTCTGGAAAGCCTTCAGAAAATTTGTTACCACTTTATTATTGATACAAATGCATTATTGCATTTCTGTAAGCAAAAATGCAGTGTTTTTGTGCATCTTTAAACAATTAATAATTTGAAGAAAAGAAAAAAAAACGCACAAAATGGGTTCAGTTTTATTACTAGGAGGTTTTCAGCGTCACTCATCATGAATATGATATCGGAAAAGCTCTCAGATGTACCAGGGGGTCTGTATGACTGGTGTCCAGGTCATCTTCAGGTATTATTATTAATGAACAATTTATAACAATCAACAATACTGATGAAATTATGACGTTTTGTGAAGAAGGGGCACATATTAAATTTAAATTTTAGAAGATGAAATGTTAAATCCATTTTCGTTTTGTAAAAAAAAAATTGTAAACATGGAAAACCTGATACAGATAATGGGACAGTCCACATATTACGTTATGCTAAATAGAAGTGTAGGGGTCAGTGAGTTATGACAGAACAAGACAGGGGGGGTTCGGGTTTCAACTAACATGACATCATCATGGGGGAGTATGTGTTTAGTGACAAATGTGAAGAGGGTGAGGGGGTATCAAAATAAGCAAAATTTGCAAGATGTTATATCTAGACGGCACCTAATTAACCCATATGAAATGCAAAACAAGGTGTTGTGAAAAGCATCAAATGTAAGGGAACAATATGGTAGTTAACAAGCCAGTATGTACATGTATGTATAATTACATAATTTTATTCGTTACTTTGGGGAATTGACTACAAAAAAATCTGGAGCAGCCTCAGTTATGCAAACAACATCTTATTTTGGCAACTTAATGCCCTTAAAGTGTGTAAATTTTGATGGTAATTTATTCTATACTTTTAAAATTTTCTTCATATTATTCATAATAATTTATCTTAGCATCTTCTTTTTGACAATACCATGTATTCATTTAATTATGACACCATGAACTTTTCAATAACTTTGAATTCAGTGGGACTTATTGTAACTGGAGATAAATAATTTATTTACCTGTAGAAGTTACAAAAATGTTTAACTGCTGAAAAAATTTTGAAATTCAATATTTGGAATACACATTATATCAACAATGTTAATTAAACTTCGAATAAAAAAGAACTATATATTTATAAAATCGGAAATAGAAACTTAAGTTCTGGTTATATGAATATTGCATTAGCAATTTTCATCGCAAGAATAATAGAAAGACCCTCTTTTTAAAAATTTTTTATTTTATATATCAATATTTCTCCATAATATTTAAAAAATCAAAACATCAATAATAATTATTTTATTTTTATGAATATTCCACTAATTGAATTTGAATAAAAAATTATTAGTAGTTTGATTTTGATAGTATATTCTTGCTGTCAAAATTCCTTAAAACTGCAACTCACCGTTGCAAAATTTTGAAAAAATCACAGAAAAAAGCATTTATGAATAGTATACTCCTGAATTTTTTCAATACGGTCAGTCGAAAATAATTAAAAGATTTTTTAAAAAATATATTCTTCAGCCGTATGGTTGCTATGAGAGCCTAATATTTTCATTGAAGTCGGCCTCATGGCGCAATGCACCTCATCCTTTCTTTTCATACAGGGTTGGGTAGATCCCCAGAAAAGAGCATAAGGAATTGAACAAGTTTAAATTTCAATGATTACAATATTATTACAATGCACCAAACCAAAAAAAAATTGGATTGATGAAATCCTTTTTCTGATTTTTTAATTTCAACAAATCCACAGCAACAAATTGTGCTATATAATTGAAATTTTGTTAAAAACAAACAAATAAATGACATATTACATCTAAATTGTCAATATTTGATTTGGGATACAGTATTCCGTCATACCTTCCATTCTAATTATAAACTCACACATTAAAAATTAAAAAATTAACATTTAATAGTAAAAGTTGGAAAATTAAGTACTGGCATCCCATGACTGATCAGGTTTAACATTTTGCAACTTCATCACGTTATTTAAAAGCAACGAGTTCCATAAATGAAAAATCGGCAGCAATTCACTTCAATTTTTAAATTAATATATTACACACTTGGCATTGAGAAGTACACTCATTGGATACATGAAATTAAAAACTGATAGGACATTATCCCCTGTCGTTTCTCTATGGTTGAAACTTATTTAGACAGAAGATTACATTACGTTAACTCCACAAGTGTATTGTATTAGTCTCATCAGGGGACGGGGTTTACTTTCTTTTTGCATTGAAAACTACATAATTCAATATTTTTTCATATCTTGGAAGAAGTAGTTTTATTTTAGGAGTTATGCTGAAAAATTTGCATTTCCATATCATATTAGTTCCTATTTAACCTATACCAAATTTAAAATATAAATTTTGAGGTTATATCCATCTTATAAATATGTTTTGTACTACATATTAAGAAAAGAAATCCTGTCAAGAAAAATAGTATGCTCAATGATAATTTAAGCTTAGTTATAGTTGCTTGGACTAGAGATTATGTTGCGTTTAGCGTAATGGAAGTGAAACCGTGGAATTTTAATATAAACACCTGTTCTTACTTACGATGTAAAATTAACTTATTACTTGAAATCACTTTTCCTTAACCAAACATCACATAAAAATTTCTGTTTGTTATTGTAAAAAACATAATTAAAAAATTAAAACTTGATTTTAGTGATAACCACACATTTTAATAATAAAACAAATAGAATAAACATTTGATTTCTTTACCTCATCATCCGATAATATTTCAAGCGTTTCAACTTGTTCATCATCACTATCAGTAATTCTAGCCAAATTCTTAAGGGCTTCTCGACTAGCAGCTCGTTGCGAATGGGGCCTTGTTTCCAACATAATCGGCTTCAACTTTTTGGGCATATCTTGCAAACTGAAAAATAAAATCATCACATTTACTAAACTCGGATAAAAATTAATGCACTTACATCACTCAAATAAATATTAATACTAATAACTATAAAACATGAACTTTTTTGTAATTAAAAGTGTGAACCAGCCAAATAAATACACTTTCATCTGTTTAAGGTAGGTTCACAATGTCTGTTAAGAATGAAATCAAATTTGTACGTAAAGCCGGTAAAAAATAATTCGTACATAGAAACTGCTTGTTTGTTTGGCAATTGTTGGTACAGCATTCAACAACTACCGTGCCGATGGCGGTAAACTCGCTATATAACACTCGGGTTAATGATTGTCATTCCCTAATAAATTTTAGGTTAGTTATGCAGATATTTGTATTTAACATCTTCTGTTCAATTTAAATAACATTTTAAAAGTACTCACCCTCGAAATTATAAAAATTTCACCCGAAAATGAAAAACTGTCAAACACTCCCGAACAACTTGGCGGCCATATTGGTTTTTGTCGTGAACAAGCCGAAAATTACTTGGTTATTTTCCGCGGGAAGTTTGAATTTATTTTGTTTGAGTACCGCAGGTATACTAACCAATATTGAGAAGCTTCTGTTTTTAGATAAATTGAATATGGAGGTTGCTAAGAATATAATCGCTCTTGTTAGTTGGTGCAACTCTAATGAGTACAATTTTACAAACATTATTATCCCACCGTATTATATAAACTCTATTTTTATTATATTAAAAAATAATTGTTGTTGATTGATGAGACGTTAATTTTGGATAATCTATATGCATATTGAAATAAAATAGTTAATTTGTTTTACTATTTCTATGTATTATAGTAAATATAAAAAGTAAAACAAATTAAGTTTTTTATTTTAATATGTAAAAAAGATACTTTTTAATAAAAGTAAATTTAAATATTTTCAAATATACCTATGCATATTTTTGAAATATCTGAATTATACAAGTAGAGAATAATTATTTTGATTTTAATTTAAAATTATACTTTTTCTTTTTTGGTTGGAAAGTTAAGTAAAATAGCAGAGATTTTCAACAGCTTAAACGGTATTTTATTTTGAATTATTTATTATTGTGTAGTCTTAGTTTATTGAATTTGAATGTAAGTGATTATTACGACTGGTTTCGCCTATTATTAGATATTTTACTGGTGGTGAGTAAAGATTGGAAAATATGCACTAAAAATGTGCAATATATGCATGAAATATCCATCAACAAAGTACCAAAATATGCAAAATCCAGGAATAATATGCTCTTACTTTTTCGGAAATAAAAAAACACATTTTAACAATCTATGTTTTGTAACTATACACAACCAAATAATTTTCCATATTTTCCATTATTAAATTATACCTTCGAACAGACAAAATATATTTATAAAGTGAGAATGACCTTTCCACATTACAAGATGTAATTGGTGCATATTTTAATGCTGGCTATCTCAGAGGACTTACGTACATATATAGTTTCATTATTATTAACTTTTTTTATGTTGCCAATTAAACTATTTACTAGCGGAAATTCAAGTTTAGTTTTTTCTACCACTCTATTTAAGCCATGATCCAAGCATGTGCATTGACTTATATGTGGGAAGAAAATCTTAAAACTTTCGTGTGATTTAATCATGTATGAAGCAGCATCAGGTTAAGTTCCACGAACCAAAATAATTGGGGAAAATTCTTTTTTCTGAAAGAATCCATAAAATAAGAAAATGAATCCGTAAAATGACCGAAATGACTCCGTGTTAGTTGCATAACTTCAATGTATAAAAACATTAAAAAAACAAATTTAGTTTGTCAGATTTTTGTGTTTGAAGAAACGGAGACAAGTGCACAGCATTTATTCAGTGTTCTATATAAATTTTATGTTTTAAATTAATAATTTAACATTTTTATAAAGAAAAATATACGCCATCTATTTACGAGTCTAACTGTATTGTTGGTTGCATAA
>JAODAH020018026.1:0-10117 GCA_027574865.2 Coproporus ventriculus | reverse complement strand
TATGGGTGACACAATTTTCAATATATTTGAATTTCCCGCCATTTTTCTTTTTTTTCACATAGTATTTATATATATATATATATTTATATATATATATATATATGGGTGACACTATTTGAGAAAAAAGCAAAATAGCGGGAAATTCAAAAATATATATATATATATATTTTTTTTTATATATATATATTTTTTTGAATTTCCCGCTATTTTGCTTTTTCCTCAAATAGTGTCACCCATACATATATATATAAATATATATATATATATATAAATACTATGTGAAAAAAAAGAAAAATGGCGGGAAATTCAAATATATTGAAAATTGTGTCACCCATATATATATCCTTGTCTCTGTTATGAACGCGTATACATCACAGTTCTGATACATCGAAAAATCGATACATAGAATTCTTGCAATGAAAAGATTTAAAAATTAAATTTTGTATTAAAAATTCTTACTCACTGAATGTTATTTGCATTAAATTTAATGAAATAATTTTTTTAGTAACAATTTAATTTAACAACATAAGAAATTGCATTAACTTTAGCTCTAATCATTATCTCTAATTAGATCTAATTTTCAGAGATTATTTCTTTGTTTAGTCCGCCAAATAGCTTACTAAATGAAAATAAAAAATTTTAGGCACCTACCTTTAGAAATTTTTTTTCTAAAATATACCTACCAGCATCAATTGCCATCATGTTATTTTAAAGATAGATAATATAACTTTCTCATATTACTTTTTTTTCTATTTTGCATAAAATTGTTTTTATATTTTAAAAGTTGGTATGGCAATAACAAGTATTTATTAAGAGAAACCATGAACCTTAGGATAATATACAAATTCAAAGTGTATTGTAGCCCCTATATGACTAATTTAACCAAAACGTTAGAGGTAACAATGTAAAAAATCATATAAAACTATTTGAATCAATAATGCCAACTGTAAAATATATCGCCAAATGCAAATTGCATATGCAAAATAGAAAGAAAAGCAGAGATATTGCTTCAAGAATAGTTTATGAAGAGACAAATGTGATACATAAAAATTTAAATGTAGGAAGAGAAGTACAAAAATATATTTTAGATCTTTTAGACTTTTTCCTTAACCTAAAAATTTCAGCAACTTTCCAAAACCAAGCAAGAAAATAAAAGTTTAAACTATAAACAACTAAAGAAATTGGAAGAAGACAAATAAATAACCAGATAAAAAATCGAAAAATCTAATCAAACTGTAAACCTCAACATTTATTATCACTTTAAAGAACGCCCGTATTTCCTGGACATTTAAAAACTATTAATTATGTATACGTTTTCTTTTTTTTTTTGGTTTTAGCGCTTAAAATTGCTTTTCTTTATTTAATATGCAAAAAAAAGTGGAGTAATTATAAAAATCGGGCTTCACACTTATATTATCAAATCTTTTTTTTTCTTGTTTGTTTATCGAATTTCTTTAAATATAAACTAAACTAATCCGCTGGCCTCTTTTCACTGTGCTTTTTTGTGTATTCCTCAGCGTTTTTTGAAAACTTCTTGCGATCTTTCAGGAACTCTTCGGCTAAATCGGCCCGTAACGGATGCTCCGGTTCTGGTTCATTTACTAAGGCTACTAACGCTTGAATTACTGAAATAAAATTAATTTATTAATATATTCAATCCATTAATCGTAATTACCTTGATCTGTTTTTGTTGCGGGTTTCCAATTTTCCGCACTAATAATCGGCAGGCACACTTGACCTTTCTCATCGATATTAGGATGATATATTTTCGTTTTGAAACTTATTTTGGGAGGTTTAAAGGGATACTCGGCTGGAAAGTTAATTTCTATTTTAAAAGCACCTTTATTATAAGGAGCGTTATCCTAAAAAAAAAATCATAAAATTCGGACGAAATTTTAGGTTAGGAGTTGTACTTACTGGAACTATTAAACCTTGCCATGTTAATATGTTGCTTTCATCTACTTGGATATCTCTAAATGATTTCAGGCCCGATGATTTTATATCACTAAGTTCCTGTTGATAAAAAAAACAAAATGTCAAAAATTCTTACGATTAAACTTAAAATTGGTTATGTAACTTTAACTATACAAAATTGATATTTTCATGACCTTCATGTAATTTACATGAAAATAACTAAGAAAATGCATAAAACTGATACAAAAATCAAATCCTAACCAAACAGTTGAGGTTAAGTCAGTTTTTTTTGTAATGGAACATTCCATGCTTCCAGAAAGTTCTGTTAAATGACTCATAATAAGCATCCGATTATTGTGTGTGGAGAAAAATGCTTCTAGCCTTGTACGGTTTCAAATTAAAAATAACTCATGATTTAAAAAAACTAACTGAGTGTAGATTTCGAGTTAATTTTAGCATGAAAGAAAGTAAAATTTGACAGTTTATTGGAAT
The DNA here is from genome assembly GCA_027574865.2 of Coproporus ventriculus. NCBI lineage: Eukaryota > Metazoa > Arthropoda > Insecta > Coleoptera > Staphylinidae > Coproporus > Coproporus ventriculus. The sequence goes on along the minus strand of JAODAH020018026.1, from coordinate 7,711 downwards.
AAATAAAAAAAATTTAAATATCTTTCGGATAATCAGAAGTTAGTAAAATGGAAATTGGGAATTAAGTTCCTTTGTGTTTTAATGAATTTCCGAGGGTTTTTTGTGTGTAAAAAGTGAGTTTTACCTTTTGCAATCTTCTGGTAGCTGCCATGTTGATTTGTATTATTTGAACAAGTCACTGGCCATGAAAAGTGTTTGTTATGGTGACTTGCAGCCGCTCACCTTCTATTTCCGCACAAAAATATACTGATGATATTAATTATTGCTAACTATTAATTTGAAAAAATGAATGGAATATTTCTGTGTGGAAAATAGTGTAAACCGCCTCCTCGAAGACAATTATGACAGCTACTGGACATTTCCAGTTCCACCAACTTAAACAAAATGAATCGTCGTTAGAACATTGCCAATACATTTTCACTTTTTTTTTAATTTAAAATTTTCGAACAATTTTAGTTGCAATTCAACTCCATTAAAAGCTTCTAGAATATTATAAGAGAAATATAAAATTGGATTATACAGATATTAAATATTTTTGAAACTTGGAATATTTCTAATTATTTAGTTTCTATATTGGTACACCTGAAACAACACAATAAAAATTGCTATTGTCATTGTAATAAAATGGCTACGGCGGTGATGCAGCAACCAAATGTAAGCGATTATCTATTAAAAAAGCAAAAAGAAGCTGCAAAAGATGTAGCAACGGAATGGCAAGAATTAGAGGAGCTCCATAATAAAAAGTAATTCTATTAAAATCGCCAATTTCAAAACAACCTAATTTTGTATTATTTATTTTTACAGGTTATGGCACCAATTGACTTTAAAATTATTAAGTTTCGTAAAAACTCCAGGATTACAAAAAGGGGATGCTTTAATTCAACTCTACAGCAATTTTATTAGCACTTTTGAAAATAAGTAAGTCATCGCAACATAACCTCAAAACAGACAAAATATTAAAAAAACGCATTATTTCTTCTTTAAAATGCAATAAATTTGATGAGATTAACCTTCTTTTCTTTTTAGGATAAATCCTTTATCTCTGGTTGAAATTGTTGCAATTGTAATAGAACAATATAAAGATAAACGTGAAGCAGTTGAATTCCTCGATAAAATTGCACCTAAAGTAAAAAACAATTCAGACGCTGAAAATTTGTGCAAGGTAAATATTTTTAGGTTGACCATCTTTAAGTTATAAGAGCATTTTTATGTATCAATCTTCATTAAAAAAAACATTGAGGTTATGTGTGTTCTGAGCGTTGAGCAAACTATTTTTATTTATAAAATTTGCAGGTTTTAGCCGGACAAATCCACTTAGAACATTTAAATGATTTAGATGCCACAAAAAAAATAATCGAAGAAGTTGAAGCGACCCTTGATAATGCGGATGGTGTTACTGCAGTCCACGGACGATTCTACCATCTAGCTTCCCAGTATTACCGTATACAAGGTGATCACGCACAATACTACCGCACAGCTCTTCGTTATCTCGGCTGCATTGAACTCGACACCCTCCCAACCGACCAAAAACATCAACATGCTTTCTTCCTTGGATTAGCCGCACTTCTCGGTGAAGGTGTTTATAATTTAGGCGAACTCCTTGCACATCCAATACTCGAATCGTTAAACGGAACAGAGAATGCATGGTTGGTTCAATTACTTTACGCATTTAATTCCGGGGATATTAACAAATTTGAATCGATGAAGAAGCATTGGGGTGGAATTGCCGATTTAGCTGCTCAAGAACTCTTCTTAAGGCAAAAAATTTCCTTATTGTGCCTGATGGAAATGACATTTAAGAGAGCCTCGCATGATCGACAGCTTACTTTCGAGGAAATCGCACGCGAAACTAAACTGCCTATTAACGAGATTGAATTGTTGGTTATGAAAGCGCTTTCACAAGGATTGGTTAAGGGGGCTATTGATCAGGTATGTAAGATTTAAACGATTATTTTTTAATATTAGTTATTTTGATTTTTTTAAGGTTGCCAATACTGTTAATATGACTTGGGTTCAACCCCGAGTTCTTGATCGTAAGCAGATTTCAAATATGGTGCAACGTTTGAATGAATGGTGCTTACATGTTGCGACCATGGAGAATCTGTTAGAAGAAAAAGCTGCTGAAATACTAACTTTATAGATGTGTACTATATTTTTTTAGATAATCCTCCTCCTTATATTCTTTTTCATGAATTCTTTGGAAAATAAATTTTTTTAATGTATAATCTTCTGCTACTAGAGCCCTCTATGTGTAAATGTGTAAGAAAATATCTAAAAACATCTTTACATCCTTTTCTATATGTCCTTGGCCAAAAATTTCGTAATAATCTGTTTGGCAATAATTTGTCTACGATTAAAATTCAATGCCTTGCCAAAATTTTTTATTCCAATTAAAATCTACATTTAAATTATCCCATAAAACGATCATAACAATTTAAAAAACGCTTTAAAATTAACTAATTGCTTCCGTTTCCTTTAATTAATTACAATTAAAGCGATTTCTATGCAAAAAACGTGAAGAGGTGGGGAGAATTACGTTGGTAGCTATCTAAACTGCTAACTTCGCGTGTAATTAGTACAAGGGCGTGCCTGTCAGATGTACATCAAAACAAGGGGAATAAAAAAGAAAGATAAATTAAACGTGAATTGTGTTTGCGTCTTATTTGGTGGTTGAAGATGCTTTTTAAGTGTCGACAAAAAAGGAATATGTTTGCAGAACAACCTGCCAATCATTTATAGTCGGACGGATAATTCAAGGGATTATTCTAAGGAACGCGAATCAAAAGGTAAATTAGGTTACGTAGTTTGATGAATCAATGCAAATATGATTCTATTTAATTGGGATGGATTTTGCGTTTAGATTATTAAATCTGTGTGGGTTTTGTATTGTGGCCTCGATTTTTTTTGGGAGAGTTAATTTATTTATTAATGTATTTAAAGTGGGTTGGTATGCAACCCTATTTGTATGCGTGGTCAGAAGGCAGTAGGCGATATATAGATTGGGTCAACATTTCTGCAATAAAAATTTTCTGTTTACTTTAAAATTAGTTTTATTGTAGAATTAATTAAATATTAGATTAGTCATAACAAAATTTAGGTATAAATACGTGACTAATTTTAATAATATTTATGCATTGGGAGATAATTTGACATTAAAGTGCATTATACCAATTTTTTTTTTAAGTTATGATCATTAAGGTCCTTTTTGAATTGTCTCTTTTAAGGGTGTAATATGTGTAAATTAAATGAACCAATGATTACTTCCAGCTGTAATATTTTCGTGAAGCTTTTAAACTTTTTTATTGCAGGTATGCCTTCGTTAAGAAAACGAGTATCTAGCTACTTCCGGCAGCTAAGCTTCCATAATGAACCACGAGAAAAAAGGCACAATTTAATCGAAAACACATTCATTATTAAATATTTACAGGGGTAAGACAACATAACCTTAAAATTTCAAGTGATTGTAACTTAATTTATTTTAGTGAAATTCGTTTGAAAGAAGGTCCTCCAATTATTTATGGTAAAAATCCTACAGATCTTCCAAATTATGATCTGGGTGTATATAAAACGGGCCCAAATTCGATCGTGGGCTGTTACACCGGACCAAACGGTGGACTTACAACCGTTAAACGTAGTGAAAAACACCTTTCCGTACTTGATCAGGATATAGATTTCATCGATACAAATGAAGAAACAATAAGTAAGTGATATTTAAATATGCGATGTGTGTAAATATGTATATATGTCGGTTTTGCAGCCGACGAACCGGTGAAAGTATTAAAGTCACCGAATCGTAACAGCGATCAGCCTTTAGACAACACAACGATGGTGATTAAAGTCGCCGGTCAAGAATATTTCGTGACTAATCGTAAAAAGCAGTCGCGGAAACACAGTAAAAGTCTGGGGAGTCTCTCCGATTTTAAAATTGAAATCGATAAAACGACGAAAATTATCATCCCCCCTGTTAATAATAATAACGTTGGGGATGAGAAGGGGGACGATCGTCCGGATGAACTATGTGATAAACAATGTGATAGTAGTAATGTTAATTTGGGGGTACATTCAGACGATCGTTACTCCCTTTCGAAGTCGAAAAGTGAGGGGAACCCGTTTGGGCATAAGAAACGGGGCAAAATCAACCGACTACAGCAACGACCTACTGGTAAATGATGCGCTTTTCTTTGTACATATTTTGTTCTGCATGGTGTTTTGTAGTATTTTACGCATGCAAGTTCGAGTAGATTTATTCTGTTTGTTGCGGTACGAAAGCGCTTTATTTTTTGGCTTCAAAATTTACAAAAATAAACAAATTTAACAAAAAATTGTTAGATTATGTAGTATTCTTTCAGCGATGTTAAAAGTTTTGTTGTGGCACCATTGGATTTAACCAATACCTAACTTTTTAATTTTTAGTTGATGATACGGATTCTGCAAACCCCGGCTCAAGAACCAACGACTCTCCAAATCTGCCAATGGAATGGAATCAGAGATCTGATCAAATATTTGGCATTTCCGACTCTCTCTACGACAAAAATCTAATAACTAAGTTAAAAAATGGGGATCCAATAGCTGACTGTTTTGGAATCATTGCACGTCCAGATTCTGCCATCCTTGCTGTTGCCGATGGAGTCAATTGGGGTAAAAATGCATGTTAACAAAACAAAATATAAAAAGGGAAAGATACTATTTAACTAACCTTATAATCTTTAACGCAATTGCATGTCAATTTATAAATTTAAATTTATACCATTCATGTATGAAAAAATGTCTTGGAATTGCACTAATATACTATTGTAGATCTGATCGCCTATTTTTTCAATTAAATTTCTTTTTATAGGTGAAAAAGCAAGTATCGCTGCAAAATCTGCCGTCCACGGTTGCCTCCATTACCTCAACAAAACCATCTTCCTTGACACAAAGCCATTTGAGAATCTTGTAAAGGATGTCGAAGGGGTTCCAAAAATGGAGACTCCGATTCATGAGGCTAGAATAAATAATACACGTGAAGTATTCGTTTGTCTTCTGAGGGCATTTAATTGTGCTCATGATTTGATTCTTGAGAATAAAGGAATGTTAACTACGCTCACTGTAGCCATAGTCCTTCCATTGAAACAGGGATCCGGAAAAAACGAACCAGCCTTTGATAATAATGCATCGAGAGGTGTGGAGAACTACATCTGTTGTGTATGCAATGTGGGTGACACATTGGCGTATGTTTATTCTCAGAAATACGGTGTCCGAGAACTAACAAAAGGTAAGGAATAATAAACTACATTACATAATAGGAGTATTTTAACATAAACCTCAAAATTGGAGGTTATGTGGTATTTATTTGACAATTAAGTAAATTAAAAACTAAAAATTGTGAAAAAATGTGTAACAGATGCAAAAATATTATTACAGTGTTATCAAATTATAAATAACTATTTTAATTTTGTTTCAGGATCTCATGATATCAACTGCAACCGAGATATGCGTGATGCTTTAGGTGCATTAGGTCCTGTTGATGGTATCAATCCTGAACTGAGCAATTTAACATTATCAATTACAACAATACAAAAAGGCGATATAATACTCGTAGCTAGTGATGGATTAACGGACAATTTTGATCCAAATGTTTGTAAATTCACAGTAAACACAACAGAAAATACACAGAAACGCAAACAAAATACCTTGCAAACTTCGGTGAAACCAAAAGAACCGCCGAAACCTGTTTTGCCACCTTCTAAACCACCCCGGCGCAATCCCGCAAGAAATTCAAGGGAACGTTCAATATCTATTGAAAGTAATAAGGTTAAATTACCTGTTAAACCGGCTAGTGCAAGATCGCAAAGTTCCAGTACGAGCAGTACCAGCAGCAAAAATCCATCCATTGAAACCGATAATCCTTTAGTTGCGCATTTTGTGCGTGAAAATTCAGTTGAAGAACCACCCCGTACTAACCCTAGTCAAACTAGTCAAGCAAATCGACGCGTCCAACGTCACAACAGCGATAGAGTTGCTCAAAAAGTTGCCCCAAATAAAAATCAACCACCGGAGAATAGATACAGTAATTTTTTAATGCGCTCCAAAACATCACTTGAAATACGTTCAAAGCCGACGATCTTAAGAAATCCAGATGGAATCCCGTTTGTAACTCCCTTACAACGCTATGAATTAACCTTATTGCTCATAGAAGATATTTTAAAAAGGGGAATATCGGGAAAGGAGAATCAATGTGTAACTGCAAAACGTCTTTGTGAGAATTTAGTCAGTTTCACGGTGAGCATCACAAACGCAAAACGGCGTACCTTGGAAGATAACGATCTTTATTTCAATAATCAGAATGGGGTATTAGTGGAGCTATCACATCAAGAAAAGAAGATTCGAAGGAAGAGGGGGCTTGAAAAAGTTCAAAATTTACCGGGTAAATTAGATCATGTTACGGTCGTCGCTTACAATGTCGGAAATATCATCGTCTAACTCCCTGAAATTTACTCATCTGTAACGTTATACTCCTTGTGGTTGTTTTTTTTTTTTTTAATGAATTCTTTATTAAGTTGGATGTTTTGTTTGATTCTTGTTTATTATTGATTGGTTTTATTTTGTATTTGTATCGAAATCAAATGGAAAAAAAGTGATTTGTGCTGCAGCTTCAAAGATATGATGTTTAATGTACAGAAAAGAAATTAAATTTTATATTGGTACTATTGACAAGATTATTTATAATTCTAAAGAATTTTTTTACTACCTATCCTTTAAAATCAATAGTCCAGTGCATGTACAAATTATTTTTTACAATTACTAGATTTATAAAGTAGGCCAATTAGGTCGCCATTCTTCGGTAAGAAAATGGCGTGAAATTTAAATTCATTTTGGTTACTATGTTACAGTTTGCAATTTTGTTAGTTTATTTAAAATTCACTTCAGCATTTCATTTGCCATTCTATATTTTTATGAAAAGTGAAACATATCAAAATTAAGTAATTTCATCTATCATTTTTTAATTAAAATAAAGTTCAATTGCGAAGCGGATGGGTTCCACAGTAGCTAGTAGAAGCAGTAACATAGTAATGCATTCATTTTTGAATTTTTTAAATTATGCTCGAAAAAAGTTCAAAGGGGTTAGCCCATGAAAATTTTCAAAGCCTTAAAGTTTTAAATTCCATTTTAATGGCAGAAATGTGAAGCTGATGTCCCAAGGAGCCCATCAACTTAAATGCTGGTGCAGTTTATTAGCAGTGAAACCGAAATAAAATAAAGTCATAAATCCAAATGTAATTTTGATCTTTTTTTTGCATCAATGATTTATATTAAATGAGTTTACTAATTCTATTTATAAATTTATAGCTTAAATTAAAATTTAAAAATTTAATCTATAGCTTAAAAAATGCGAATATCAGACCAGCACAAATTTTTTTCTTAAATTGAGCTATAGACATATTCTATATATCCTTGTGCCCCATAAAAGCTGAATTTGAGGTGGTGAAAGTAAATATTATTAGGAACTCACCTGTTGCATCGTTTCTTTATGTTTGTTTCTAGCTACGCTTCAAATCTTGAATGTATTTATTATGTGGGGACTGCATTTTCCTTTTTAACTGATTTCTTATAGACGTCAATAAAGGTAATTTATTTCAATATTAAAATTAAATTCATTTTCTTGGTCAACTTCTGAAACTTTAAACAAAGTTGTTGACATATTGCATAATGTAGAGTGAAAACTTATAAA
>JAODAH020017968.1:0-80517 GCA_027574865.2 Coproporus ventriculus | reverse complement strand
GATAATATACTGTTTTTTTCTTGTTATTTTCTTTTTGATCTTGCCTTACTTCTTTTTCGTCTTTTTTTTGGTTGGGGTGTTTTGGTTGGTGTTGGCGGTGTGTGTGTTTTCTGCCTATTTTTTTTTTTTTTAATTATATGTTTCTCTTTTCAATTAATTACTGTTTTATTAAGACAAAGCTACTCACCAAAAAGAGATTCATTTTTTAATAACTTTGTAGAACAATTGTGTGTCTAATTGTTGTTTTATACTGATAAATAGGTAGGTCATGAGGAATTCAAAGAAATATTATGCATAGACTGCAATAAAAATGAAAAATAAACAAAATATTTCTCCTACGCTAGTTTGAAGTGTCCCTTCAAGAAAATTGCGAGTGCAATTACTTGAGAAATGAAATTTTAAAATAACTAAACCAAAAATTAATGTGGATCAATCCAAAATTGGAATCTTTTAATATTTGGTAATTATTTTATATAATTTTATAATTTGAAGAAGAATATAGTTTGGATTTAAAAAGGGATTTTTAATTTGTACTTACTTTTCTTATTTTTCTTTTTCGCCATGATTATACCAAATTTGTTACCTGGTTCTACTAACAAAAAGTAAAGAATGAACTATCGCCCAGTCCTAGATCAAAAATAGTTTGTTACTAAATTTATATTTTGGCTAAGAAAATTTTATTGTGTTCAGAAAGTAGTCTACCACTTCAATCTAAATTAATATCGAGATTTAATTAAAATTCCACAATTGCACAATTTCGATTTGGAAATTTATTAATTTTGTACCATCTAAAGATTTATTTTGCGCAACCATCGCGGTTTAATGAATGTTATAATCTTCTAAATTATTATGATGTGTGGTAATTTGTTCTTATGATTGCTATGATTATTGTTTAATTTGTTATTCTTAAGTGTGTCAATAATTTTATAATCGATTATTTAAAGAGCTCAGAAGTAGAATTTACTGTGAAAAAAAATTACGATTAATTTATCAAAATAAATTATTTAATATTTTGTTTTCGGAGAAATAAGTAAATGCTCTTTTATATCATTCAAAGGATTCATCAAAGAATTCGTCATGGCGACCAATGTATTGACTCATCTTGGGCCTTTAGAGAAACACTTTGTTTCTTGAATTAAAGTTAATTTTCAACATGGAAATATACGGAATTTAGAGAACGCAGGCAATTCAGCTATAAACTGATTCTTATCTATAAAAGGATATTTTGCAACTAAGGGACACATGTACTTGTTTACTAAAGCTTGTTCTGTAAAATTGCATTTTGGGGGCTTATAATATTTAGGCGAGAAAACATCAATGTCTAAAAATTCTAATATTTTTTGATCGATTCTGTTAAGCTTCTGTCCAAAACAACATCGATGGCTAAAACAATGATGATTTTTTCTTCGGTACTCATCCCTACCATTCCTCTTTCTTTTTATTGATTTTCTTCTTTGATTTTAATATTTCATAAAAACATCTATCTCTGTCTTACTTTAGAAAAGTCTTGTTTGTCAAAAAGAAAACAAATCATAGTTTTTCAGAATACTATATTATTTACACTTTATCGTACAAAAGTCCTTGAATTTAGTACGCTTGTCCTTATCTGAGATCAAGCACCTGTAAACAAATATGTTGGCAATTTATTGCGCGAATTTAAAAAAAGAAGTAGCATTAAAATATTAAATCTTATTTCATACCGAATAACAAATTAACAGGATATTATAATAAAATATTATTTTAATGATCTTAGGTTTGATTAGCTATTCACTGCAGAATCTGAGTCATCTTGATTCAAGGATATTTTGGCTACTAATTCTCTTTATCTTGGCCGCTGCACATTTTTTTTTACGATATCATTCTCTATACAAATGTTTAGTCGCCTTATCTTACGATCAATTTTCGCAAGTAATGTCATCTCGGATGTTAGAACTTAATAGATAATGTACAGAGTCAAATCACTATTATCCGGTGTGTTAGTACTTGACGCATGTTTATGTACCGGGTTAATTCATGTAAATTTTATACGTTTCTTTGATATTTCCCCTGCGGTGGTATTTGTTTGTGGTCCACCGAAAACTATGGCAAGATTTCGTGCTGGTAAAGCCTCGACATACGAATGTAGTTCACCTTTTCTTTTAACAGCAGCAAAGTAAATACCTTAAATCGCGCAGGTACCTCCTTAGGTACGTCATATATATACGCTGTGTAATTTACTACCTGCAAGTTCATTCAGTGTGTACAACGCGAAAGTGTGCTCACTCAGGATTTTTGTACAGACTCTTTATTTATTTACATCTTCTTCAAATAAACTCATCACAATGACAAGTGAGTATACAATATCAATTAAAGAAGTCGCTCTATCAATGCTTGCTTGTGGTACGCTCCTCTCCCGAATCGCTATTCTTTTTCGGGCCGCTTCCTATTTTTAGATTTATATGGAAGTACCCCTGGGAGATTTAAAGTTTTTTTTATAAACTTAAAGTTAGTTGGATTATAAGATTCTCTTAAAATAATCTCTTTTTGAGGTAAAGACATCTTTATTTTAATTATCCTAAATTTAACGTAATATTACACTAGTAACATAATATCAATTTTATCGCTACATAAATTACTCTTGCAAATTTTTTTGTTCATTACCAATACGTTTTTTTTGTACAAGTTTTTTTCTATATTATTATTTTTTAATTCTAACAATAGCACATTTCCTTTATTTTTTTCTAAAAATGATTTAGACAATTTAGATATTAAAATTATTACGTAAATTTGATGAAGCAGAAATGTGTTTATGTTTTTATTTCTTTTTCGGTTTTGATTTTTTTTTTTTTTTTACTTGAAACTAATTGGATATTGCCAAATTGGTACTCAAGGTTTTGTTGATTTATGAAATAGAATTTGTTTTAATGCAACAATCGCGTTCCAATTCACTTTCATTAATTAAATTCGAAAAAATATTGCATTATACTTCCTTTCTTTTATTTTATAATAATGTAATATAAATAAAAGTAATTCTTGGTCACAAAGAAATCAAGAAAAGGGAAAATGTATTATATTAACGGGCAATGAATGCTCTTCTTCTCTCAAGAAATAACCAAGATATTATAAAAATCAATTAAGAGAAGATCAATTTTAAAAAATTAAAGTAAATTTTTTTGCATTGTTCTAAATTAACAGAAATAAATACATATGGTATTAATTAATCTTGAAAACAAGAAGTGCAAATTAAATCACATTCTTTACTCATACTATGTCTTATAAATTATGAATGAATTCTATCTCATTCAACCATTCTATACATTACTTGACATGACAGACAAAACATTTTTACCCATTTAATTAAAAGTACATTCAGTAGTGATTATAATTTTTTAGATCCTTGCTTTCATTGCAAAATTTTCTAATTACTTAGATAATCTTCAGGTCAAAATTAATTTTTGTTAACAAAACGAAAATCCTGAAGCACTTTTCTGTCCACAGGAGAAACTCATTAAGATAACACGATTGGAAATTTTTATTAATTCATTCATTTCAGATAAATTATCTTTTGGCGATAATATGAACAATTGTTGGATGATTTCGCACATTTTCTAAATTAATGCTAAAAATCTTGCAATATTTCAAATTGATCAAATAAAAATATAGAATATAAACAAAAAAGAGTTTTTTTTCTAATTTTGATGTATGTTATAACGAAATTTCCACACTTACAATGAGGCGTTTTTAAAAATAAATTTTTTTCTCGAAAATGAAACAAAAGTAAATATAAAACGAGTAGTTGGAAATATGGTTTTAAAATATAATTGAAAGTCTTTAACGTTTAAATAAATTGCCTCAAGTTGACTCATAAATTATCTTATAAATTGAAATGTCTCTCTTAACTTATCTAAAATCGTAATGTTGTACAAATCGACATACATTCCCAATATAATGAAAAATAGGTCAATATTTTAAAAGGAAAACAAGTTAGCTACTAATTAAAAACTTAATGCGCTTGAATTGCTTATCAAGTTATTCAAATATTTTCACGCCTACCGCCTTATTTTACATAAAAAAACAGTATAAGATTAAGTTTTACTTCTATATTGACTAAAAGCGATTTTTATCTTAAAAATTAAACTGATTTAAAATTCCTTTTTTTCCCTAAATATTAATTTAATTTTTTTTTTGTTTATCAAGTATTAATAGACGAATGTTATTAATTATATTTTTAATTAACAATAATTGGTTAATATGTTATATTTGTTTTTATTTTAGTTTCCAGTTTTGTTTTGTTTTATTTTCTATATTTTTCTATTGTCTTGATTTTTTTGAAATATACCTGGGTACGGACGAAATTGGTGATGCCCTATCTAGAATTTCAAGTTTAAGTGGCCATTATGATTATATCTTGTATTGAAAGTATTCTCTCAAAATTTTAACTCTATTGGTCACGTTTATTCTGAGATTTTCACTCAGAAAGAAAAGAAAGAATCCGATGCTGCCAGAATTTTTGCTTCATCTTTGACGCATAAGACTTAAGAAAGGATTCGGGACCAGAAAAGCCATATTTAGCCTGAAAATACTAGTGCAAAACTGTCTAGATCAGAGAAAAGATGTCTTCACATGCTTCATAGATTACGAGAGGGCATTTAATAATGTCAAACAAACCTCCTAAAATCATACCTTAACGAAATAGATGATAAAGACATTAGACTAATAACAAATCTATACACCTAATTCATTACAGATGACAATTTAATTAATGCAATATCAGTATTTGCTTGATTTTGAAAATAATATCTAAGAAAAATATTGAAAGAAAAATGATCTTGTTTTTTTTTATTGAAAAAATGCACTCTTTCAAATATAAATATAAAACGCCATCAGGTTTTGTGCTACGGTTACGTCAAAAGAATTGCAAATTGAATGATCCAAAAACCGGTTTTCTGGTGATTTAACAAGTAAAGCAGTGGATCAATAAATTGTCTGCGAATGTGTTCAATTAAAACATAAAATGAATAAAAAAAAACACAGCATATTAAAAAATTTACAAGATCAATGAAAGGATGTTGTGGTGTTGTAGAAATAGCGATAAAGAAAATGTTATGTAGATAGTTTATGTTATGCAAATGAATTGCCGTAATAATAAATAGAATAGTATCAATTCCATAATTAATGTAGCCTAGAGTCAGTCACATTGGCCTTTAACATTATATAATAGGACAACGATCTACATATGCACAAGTCATAATGCAAATTGTTTAAAAGACACAAACGTGTGTAATTTATTTTATAATTATCTTGATAGTTTTTATTTAGAAATATTGATCTTGTTATATGACATTTATTTCATATAATTATCCTTGATAATTATGTGTCGAACTTCATTAAGATGTTAATATATGAGCATTACATGTTTAAGCAGTCATTCACTTGTAGATGGTTGCTACATCTTGAAAATAAATGTGGAACATTCATTTCTACTTATATATTTGAAGAAAAATTATTAACACATACATACATACGTATTATTAGTATTTAATCAATATGGCTATTAAAGAAAGCGATTAACAATAGAGAGGAAGTGTTAACGCGCGAGCGAAGCGAACTTTGCTTTGTTATAATTGAATTTAATTTTAAATTCAATGAAACTATTTTTTCCTCGTTGCCGGCTTTTCGATTCGATATGTATACGAAGAATATATCTTTGAAAATGGCTTGAATCGAGCCGAAAACTGTTCGACAACTTATAAATCAAATCAAAAATATTATCCAACTTTTCATCAAATATGAGAAGTTTTGAAAAGTTACGAGATTCTAGATTTTTGAAAAACTATTGGATAAAGTCTGAAATTTCAAATTTTGGGCATATCCGTGAAGAATTTTGGGCGTAACCCTGGAAGAAAGATAAAAAAGAAAAAACCAGGTGGCTATAATACCAATTTCTATTTTGTCCTGCTTTCTTAAATTACGTTACCAATTTACAAAATAGTCTAATAGGCCTAAATTGCATATTGAAAAGATTACAATAATGGACCTAACCAACATCCTTATTAATCCTAGTTTATTTCGAAACTCTTCGCTTTGTCCAAAATGACCTAAAGCCTTTGCAATATCTCAATTCATATTAAATTAATTAATAATAATACTTTTAAAAACTGGTTTATTTGAGTGTATCGTGATTTTATCTGAAGTGTTCTAAATTGGGATCGATCATTCCTTAAAGTGATGATTGCACATTAAATTACATAATATAAACAAATAAATTTGCTATTTAAAATATGGTCCGAAAAATGATTAGATATGCTTGGAGTTGGTTAATAATATTAATTGTCTTGTGAGCCCCTGGAGGGGCCTCCCCACCACAGTAATGCTATTGACCATGATCCACATAATATAGTAGTATTATAAATTTTTAACCCCTCAAAAAAATAAAACTTTCAAATCGTGATCGTGAATTATATAGATAGAAAATTGTGCAACCTTGAAAGTTTGTTATTGAATTGCACGTGAAAGTCATCTCTCATGTCATATGTAGTGTCTAAGTGCTAGCGTTGTAATCTGTACGTTGTATACAGTTTGAATCTTCGAGCGAAATACTCGCGGCCCGAAAATGAATTCGAACGGACGAACAATGGAGGGTGAGAATTGCCCTTTATAAAAACCCCCAGAATATAGGTTAAGAAATATTTATTTATTTATTATTTTATTTTCACAGATAATATTAAGGAGGAATGTTTGGCCCTTTACAGGAGCTCTCTGCAATCCAAAGAAATGGACCATGATGGTACTCATTTCGACTGGGAGTACCCTCATGTATTCATAGTATTTGGAGCGTCGGTACGTATACTTAATCGATTTATTTCACTTAAATACTGTAAATTAAATTCACAAAATTTAAATTAAAATTGTTTTGAAGAGTATAAAGATGATTTATATTTTTTTAAACATTTGTACAACAATGAGATTTTTTCATCTAAATATGCTAAATCATATTTATAAGGAAATCACTTATCAGTAGCAAGGTTAATGTTTTACTTTTTTTAAAGAAAAAAGTTTGTTTAATTAACTGGTTTAACTAGGCAACTCCAAATGCAGGAATTTATAATGCGCGGAATCAATATCTTACGTAATATTTTCGAAATCATTAAAATTTTTTTTTTAATTATTTTAATCGTTAAATGTTCTAAATATATTCACAAATTTAAATTAAAAAATAAATTTAAATTAAAAATGGGAACATTTTTAATTTATTTATTTCCTACGCATTTACTTTGTCATAGGTAGTTGAATTTAATTTTAGATTTAATGAAATTACTTCGTCACAATATTTTCCGATTTTTCTATTCGATTTGTATACGAAGAATATATGTTTGGATATGGCTTGAATCGGGCCGAAACCTGTTTGACAACTTTTAAATACAACTCAAAAATAGTACCCTAATGTTGGTCAAATATAAGAAGTTTCAAAGTTATGAAATTCTAGATTTTTGGAAAACCATTAAATTGCTGGGTAAAGTCTAAAATTTTAAATTCAGCCTTAAATCTAATAAAGATTCAGTTTGAAATGCTTTTAGTAATCGTCCTAAAAGTTGGGTGGCAAGATAATTTGTAACAATTACTCAAATGCATGAAGAATTTAGAAAATCTTAAATGTTTCAGTCACAAAACATTTTTACAATTTTTGACAATGCCCAATTTGTAAAATTTCATGCCAAAAATAATCTGCAGGTATTTTTCACCTTTCATGTTACTTTGATTATTTTGCTAAAATAAATCTAAATTTTTGCTAAAATGTAATAAAACCCAGGTTACATTAGAGAAAAATGTCTTAACAAAGTGGAGCATTGGGCCTGAAAATCTAATATCTGAGGCAGTCCCTTGCTTTAGAAGATATAACATTTTCTAAAGTGTTTTTGTTTAATTAATTTTTATTGAGGATTGTAAGATATGAACACGAACCAAAATAAATTTTAGAGTTTAAAGCTTATAATAGATATATATTTTAAAGAAAAAATGGAGTCGAAATTTCAAAATGTCATGAAAATTGAGAAAGAAATTTAGTTAAGATGTTAAAAAACATAACTGGCAAATGTTACAATATAAAGAATTTTATGAGACCATGCCATGAAAGAATTTTTGCATTTTGAAGATCTGAACATAACCAACATCTCATATGCCATGTTTCTTTACAATTTTTATTCTTTTGCATTTGGCACATAATGTGATTTCTATATTCTTGTTTAGGGTGATCTAGCTAGGAAAAAGATTTACCCAACTTTATGGTGGTTGCACAGAGATAATTTGTTGCCGACTAAAACCGTGATCATAGGCTATGCCAGAAGTAAAACTACAGTTGAAAGCATTCGTGAAAAATGCCACCAATATATGAAAGTCAAACCAAATGAAGAAGAACAATATGAACTCTTTTGGAAGAACAATTTCTATCTTGCTGGTTCATATGATAATGATGCAGACTTCAGCAGATTAAATATTGAAATGGCAAAACATGAAAATGGCAGTCCTGCAGCAAACAGATTATTTTATCTAGCCTTACCACCTTCAGTCTTTGAACCGGTTACAGTTCACATCAAAAATAAATGTATGGCTGAAAAGTATGTAATTAAGTGAAACAAGAAAGAATGGAAAATTTGATTCAAATTTTTTCTTTTACAGAGGTTGGACAAGAATAATTATTGAAAAACCTTTTGGCCGTGATTTGGCTACTTCAGAAAAACTAACAAATCATTTAGCATCACTATTCAGTGAACAGCAACTTTACCGCATTGATCATTATTTAGGTAAAGAAATGGTACAAAATTTAATGACATTAAGGTAAGGGGGCAATACTATTTTTTGCTATTATTATTGAAGCATTTTTTTTAATTTTTCAAAATGTAACAATATAATGAATTTTTTTTTGTTTTGTTTAGATTTGGCAATAGAATTTTCTTTCCAATTTGGAATCGTGATAATATAGCTTCAATACAAATTTCGTTCAAAGAACCATTTGGTACACAGGGCAGGGGAGGATATTTTGATGAATTTGGAATTATTAGGGACATTATGCAAAATCATCTGCTTCAAATTTTGACATTAGTAGCAATGGAACGACCTGTAAATTGCCACCCAGACTCAATAAGAAATGAAAAAGTAAGAAAGCAAAAGAAAAATTTAAAGATTGTTCTAAAAATATAATTTTCAGGTTCGTGTTTTGAAGTGTATTGAATCATTAGAAATGAAAGATGTAGTTTTGGGGCAATATGTGGGAAATCCGAATGGTACAGGAGATGAAAAAATGGGATATCTTGATGATCCTACAGTACCTCCTGGTTCTGTTACTCCTACTTATGCTTTAGGTGTACTTAGGATTAATAATGAAAGATGGGATGGAGTACCATTTATTTTAAAATGTGGAAAGGCTTTGAATGAAAGAAAAGCTGAAGTAAGGGTACAATTCAAGGAAGTTCCAGGTGATATCTTTGATGGTAAAGCCAAAAGAAATGAACTGGTTATTAGAGTACAACCTGGAGAAGCTCTTTATGTTAAACTTATGGTCAAAACACCTGGAAGTCCATTTGATATGGAGGAAACAGAGTTAGACCTTACTTATGGACATAGATATGCAGTAAGTTGATCAAATTTTAAAATTAACACCTTTGGCTAATAACTTTTTCTTAGTTATGAACTACATTTAAGAAAATAGCTTCATACATCTGTTATCTTAAAAAGACGAAAAAGAGAGTCAAGACTAATTTTTCTTTGTTTGTTGCAGAATGTCAAGCTTCCTGATGCATATGAAAGGTTAATCCTTGATGTATTCTGTGGTTCTCAAATGCACTTTGTGCGTTCAGATGAGTTAAGTGAAGCTTGGAGAATCTTCACACCTCTTTTGCATCATATAGAGAATGAAAAAGTACCTCCAATTCCATACACGTAAGTTACCTTTCTTTTTGCTAAGAACAAATGCTTTATTGGATAAACAAAATTTCGAAAATATTTCAAAATTTCTTTTCTTTTTTTGCTTCTTTCATGTTTTATGCACTTTTTTCTTTTAGTGTTTAGCTCTGTCTTCCTTGGCTTTATTTTTGTAGTTACTTCTTAATATGCATAAAGAATAAATTTGTCGGTTATTTTATTTTTACCTAAATCTCGTTTTTATTGTAGATATGGAAGTCGTGGTCCTAAGGAAGCCGATGAATTGCTTTATAATAATAACTACACATACTCGGGATCATACAAATGGAGGCCTAATTTATAATAAAAAATTTTTTAAACAAAAATGAATACATTCCAAAACAGAATAATAGGTAGTGGGTTTTTCTAAAGAAATTGAAATGTTTATTTCGATAAATAATAATTTAAATGGCATATTTATTTAATATTTATTTATATACACATTATTTTTACATGTTATTATAAATAAGAAAATAAGTTAAAATGATTTTCACCATGTGCTTAAATCTGTAAAACAAAAGAATAAAAGAGGAATCAATTTAATCTGTTTAATGCTGAATACATTTTAAAAATAAACAACAAATACCTTCACCATTTTTAGATTAAGCTGAGAAAAACTTGTAAGAAAAAGGGAAATGAATTAAAAGCTGCTTATATTTATAAAGAAAAGGAGAGGAAAGGAGTTGGTTAATGTTAACAATCTTGGAATACCCCAATCTGGTTAGTACATTGATTATGCTTGGTCTAAAAGCAATGTAAAATTATTACCAGGGTCTGATGTTTGATTGAATAATGTTGTCAATGATGCTATGAACTACATCCGTGCTAGAATGATTTCCACCAAGATCTAAAAATAATTGTTTACATTAGTTGATATAAATTTTGAGTTAAAAATTATATTTACCAGGTGTAAGAATGTGATCTTCACAAATAGTCTTCATAATAGCCGATTCGATCAAACTTGCATGTTGTTTATGTCCTAAATGCTCCAACATATCAATTGATGCATTCAACATAGCAATAGGATTGGCTATGTTCTTTCCAGCAATTGATGTTCCTGTATTACGAGTTCCTGGTTCAAAAACTGCATACTAAAATTAATTGCAATAAGTATTTCAATAAAATTTTGGTCTGACATGTTTTATTTACATTATCTCCATAATTTTTTCCCGAAAGTAAACCGGCTCCTCCAATTAATCCACAAACTACATTCGAAACAATACTGCCATATAAATTAGTCATAATCATGACATCAAATTGATGAGGATTTGAAACAAGCTGCATGCAACAGTTATCAATGATCATATCATTGTGTTCGATTTCTGGGTACTCTGCTGCAATCTTCTTGGATGTTTGTAAAAATAAACCATCAGATAATTTCCTTTAAATAATAAAACTCTTGATTCTTTCAAGAAATTTTATACAGAATTACTTACATAATATTAGCTTTGTGAATTGTGGTTACCTTCTTCCTTCCATGTCTCCTAGCATACTCAAAAGCCCATCTTGCCACCCTTTCTGAATTCGTTTGTGTTACAACTTTCATGCTCTCCACTACTCCATAAACACTCTAAAACAATATTCATTTTTATAAAAGAACTTTGCAAATTCAATTCTAATTTACCTCATGCTCCAACATAGCATATTCACCTTCTGTATTTTGACGGATGATAACTATATCTATATTTTTATGTCTCGATTGTATCCCAGGATAAGATTTACAATTGAGAACGTTTATATACAAATCCAATTCATTTCGAATGGCTACATTTCTTGATTGTACCATTGTGTTTTCACTTTTTGTTTCAATGTTTCCTAAAATTAAAAATACATTAAGATTTATAATATATATGTCCTACTTCTTACCTTTAATAGCTACACCATTTCTCTTAATTGAAGTAAGAGCGTAATTCAAATCATTACTTTCATCACTTTTAGGATCAATATCGATCGTTTCAAAATCTACAGGTGCGCAAGCATATTTAAAAACTTCCTTGACGTAACCCATTAATTCAGGTCCGATTCCACTTCCTGGAAGCATAGTAACTGCATGCCTACCTCCATAAACCGCAACAGGAATCGAAATCTAAATCAAATTTCAGTTACATGAAATCCTCAAAGATGTTCTCTCTATATTTACCTGTTTTCGTACAACTGGTGTTTTATGTTGTAATTCAAATGCAGATATATTTGTCGAAGCCTAAAATTAGAGAAGTAAATACATTTTAGGTTACATATTAGGTAATCGAACTTAACCTTTCTTAAAGTTTTTCCCAGTTCCAAGGGACGTTTTGTGAATAATCTCACTGCCATTTTATTATTCAATTTTATTGGCACATACACTATTATTCTTATAAATAAATAAGCTTTATATTATTATTTTGATATGAAAATGCTATTTATACCTTCAAAATTAATAATTTGACATTTGACACATAAACTGACATATCACATGAAAGGAAAAGGTTTCTGCACTTTAATTCAGCTTTTGCTTTAAAGATGGCTTTAAGATGCGTAGGCATTTTAAAATTAATTTTGTTTAAAATGCGTTCAAATAATGTGGAAAAGGGAAAGATTGATATTGTGTTAAAGCACTATTTTTTAAATTAAATGATGAATTTCTTTGGATATGGTAATATTTCACCTCAATTCTATGAAACCCTTCCAGGTATTGAATAAAGAAATCCAGATCTATCACCAATTTGGCTGAAACTTTGTATTAAAACATGATAATTTTAAAAGTTTTAGAATTCTAGACCCAAGATCCAACATCCTAGACGTTTTTTTTTAAATTTTAGGCTGCTTTTCAAGTTTTTTAAACACTTATTGTTAAATTTTTTAAATCCAGGCTACTTTGGAAATTATCATATTTTGATTGTATATTGCATTTTTCGAAAATTTGAACGATTCGGATTTCTCAAATGATGATTCAATGATGAATATCTTGTGTTAATGGATGTTCATAAATTTATTTTCCAACCTTAAAGAAATAATTATTTTTATTGTTGTCGAGGACTTCCACAAAGCGGTTTTGTTCATCTTTCTTTTTCTATCAATTGTGGTTTATACGATTAGTTTTATGAAACTTGTGTGGTTAATAAAATATTTTGTAAATTTATATTTGCGCTTAATATAAATATAGTAGGTTAGTTGGTAGATACAATGTACTGGGGATTAAGATTTATAAATGTTGCATTTGGAACCGAAATATTTTAATTTTATCTTTAGTCCTACTTTCTATTTATAAAAAATAAAAACTACTTCGAGAAAACAATAAAGCGTTTTGCATTGATTTATTGGGTAGTATAATTCATATCCTATTAGTATTAGGAAGTGGTTTCGTGTGTTAGATAAATTATATGCAATGAAAATTATTAATTATCCATTGATAACTATAAATAGGAAATCCATGATTACTTTATGATTTTGATGACATAATGATTCCTTGCAGGTTTAAAACCGTTTCAAATATGTATGTACTGACATGAACATCTGCGTAATGCAAATTACATATTTGTAAGAGAATTAAAACACAAATTTTTATCGGCTTCATTTATTAAAGAAAAAGAATGAATCGGCCGAAGCTATATCTGGACTGTCTTTTTTCTTATCATTCCCATTTTTAAAGATAATCTTTACATTTTAAATATGTATGTGATATAAAACATTTTAGATTATTAGTAAAAATATATTTTGAATTAAAAGGAAAATAATATTTATGGATGTGTCTTCTCTTAAATCAACACGTTTGAAATTTAATGCCAAAATATTTATCATCTCATATAAAAAAAAATGATTGAGCGTCATTGGCATCAATATTATTGTTATCAATGTTTACATGTACATTATGCGCAATGAATTTTCGCGAAACAATTAAGTTTCACGTTTCTACTTTCATAGACTACACTTCCCCTATTAAATAAACTAATTTGATATCTACGCGTTGTGCAATATTTACATCGAGGATTAAATTACTTTATTCTAAATGTAAATGTAATTATATATTGTAAATTCAAACAATAATTATTTATTTAAACTTTAGGCGACGCGCTTCTTTGTTTAGTCTGCAACTAAGCTGCATACATTACAATAAATAATTTTCTACCTGTGCTATTTATATTAAAAATACGATGAAAAGATCAGAAATATATTAATAAAACTAAAGCTGTTTCTTACATATTTCTCAGTTTTTCTGGGGTTTATTCAACATTTGAAATTTGTTTTTTGGCGATTTTCTATACTGTTAAGGCGCTTTCAGTCTACACGATGGCCCAAGCTGAGCCAATATAAGCAGAGGGACATTGGCTTGTAGTGGCCGATGTTGGTAGAGGTTGGAAATGATGTTGGCGAAGGGTGGCTTTGTTGTGGCCCCTTTTCCCGATTGCTCAAGTAGGAGTAATCCAAGCCAATAACATCGTGTAGAGGGTTTATGGTGGCCGATGTTGGTGGAAGTTGGAAATTTATTATTACATTTTGCTTTATATACTTTAGCTTACATATATTATGTATGGATTTAAATAATTGATCCTACATATACAAAAACGTTCAACTAACGATTTTATTGTTCGTAGACATGACAATCTTATCTAGATAAAATCGAGTCCTTTTCCCTTCTTTAATTTTATTCTTTCTTTCTTAATCATATCCTCTTTTACCCGTTGAGGGTGTAATTTTATTAAAGCTCGCAATAATCGATTTTGATAATTCATAAGAAATCCTCATAAAGATTTGTTTATTGTGTCCACATATATATTCAACGAGGTTATCTGCGAAAATTTTGTTAGGCGCACGTTTACAGATTAAGCATGCGCCAAAGATAAAATCTCACACTGAAAGGAAAACATCACGATCTTTTCCAGAAACGTATATTAAAATCTCTCCTGTTTACCCAGGGAAGTTTTATTGCGGCTCTTGGGATGCTAATAAAGATTTATTTTTTAAATTGTTCATTTTACACTTTTCATATTTTCTCTCGACACCTCTCTAAAGATTCACCACGAAAAAAAGAATACTTCAAAATAATGAAGTATTTTAATATAATTACAAGAAATTTCCATTTATACCACTAAAGTTAGTAATCGAGTAAATATTCGATTATTGACAACATCCAGTTTTTTACAATAATCGATAGTCGATCTAATTTAAATTCTATTAATTAATAAACTAAACGTTTTTGTCAAAACGAAATCCTAAAAATGTTGACATTCTGTAGGTGTAATTAGACTACAACAAAACGGTGACATTTGCAATTACACTGCATATCTGCAAGATTGGTTACAACTTTTTCTAAAAGATACAGTAAATATTGGGTACTATCAACAATGAAACGGTACTATTTCCTTTTATCAAACCTTTGGTAAATACTTTTTTATATTTTAATCAAAATTAGGATGTCCGGCTGATAGCAATTTACCGTTGAACTAAAAAATCCAGTTTTGTCGTTAACAAATATTGTGGTTCATTTTATTTATTTTTCCAGATAGTTAATTTCTATTATCTTCATATATTTAATTATTTTCAATAACTAGAAATTTTGGTAATTATCTATCCAAAAAGTGTTTAACAATATTCTTGTCTTGAGTAATAGTACTACATATTTATCTGGAAATTTCTGTTTAGAAAATACACAGGTAAATACCCATTAAGTCGAAATGTGCGTAAAGACCATTAATATTCAATAAATTTTAATTGCACCTTCCACTTCCGGCAAATGAATTTTACCATAACTTGTAATAATAATTGTACATTGTACATTCATTCAATGTCACTAAAGTTTGAAACAAAGTTCATTCACATAATTATAATGTTTCCGCTTTTTTAAATTTTCATAGATTCAACAAGCCCTTCCAATATCAATAAAAATGTTACTAAAATTAATTTCTCAGTACTCAAAATCAAACTTTTGATATATTACTTTATTAATCTAATTGAACATCAATTGGATTGATTGAAGTATAGTAATAAGTTGATCTTCCATGCATGTTAGCAAAGAAACCCTTATAAACAATATTCAAGATAGGAAATATCCTGCTGTTAAGTACAAAACCTGATGTAACTTAATTAATGATAAGGACATCTGTGGTACCAAAGATTCAAATGAAATTAAAACTAATTAATATATTTAATATTAAAATTGTAAATGAGATGAGATAAAATATGTATATGCTATTTCTGGTTAATTTGATGTTAATTGATGAAGGTGGGATTTGTATCTGCAAGATTTTGTCCCTGGGTCAATAATCGTGGCGGCGCCAATGTACTAAGTACGCCTATGATGAGAATAATATATGTAATACGTTTGGTAGCCATATCAAGTCAACGACCTTCCTAGTCGCATCAAGGACTTCGATTTTTTCAAGATCAATCATATGTTTTGATGAAAACGGAATCATCATTATACATATTACACTCCCACTAACAGATAAAACTTATCAATGTCAAGGAAGTTGATCTACACACTTTGCCGTACAAACAGGCTGTATACTCTACAATCAAGATGCTAACTGATAATTAATTCGTAATTGCATAATCCTCTTCCTGTAAAGGAATTAACTATTTGTAATACTAATGCAATTGATAGGATAAATGATAAGCAATTCTATGCAAAAGTAGCTTTATCTTTCAAATAAATAATTTCAATATTCAAAGTTAATGATCTCTATCTATTTGGAACTTATTGTAGTTTATTTTGACTAAAACATTAATTCAGGCTTTTCACTTCACGGAATTCGGCTGATGTCCTTAAAAAACTATAGGCGCATTATTTAAAATGTGTGTTTTATATACGCGCATGCCCACACATAAGGTGACTTAACATAAGGCATCTGTTCGTTATGTTTTGAAAAAAAAAACCGATTGCTATTGGCGCTTGCTACCGTGCATCCTTTTGTTTGGACACGTTGTTAGTAGTGTTGTGAGAGAATTCACTTACTTTACTTATTTTAGGTTCGTACATGACTGCAATTGTATCCAATTTCATAGTTTTTAAAAGAGATCGAATCAATATTTTGAAGTTACAATTTATGTTTAAAAACCCACAAATTTAAAAGTGGCAAAGTGATGATAAATAGTTCACTAAGTCCTCTAGAGATACCATCATTAATTATCTACACAAATTAATAATAAAACCGAAAGAGTACTAAATTAGTTTTAATATTTTTTCATACAATCAAAATTTCCACAAAATGTCGTATTTTTCATGAAAAAATGCGATAATCATAAGCTTTGTGGTAGGTGTGATAACACTGCTTTAGTCAAAAACATGTTACTAACCTATTTATAGCCGAAATCTGTTTTTTGCCATATGCAAATTTTTTTCGCGACCCTAAAAACATCGAAATCTTCTCGTCTTTTTTATATATTTTCTTTGTTAACATTAACATGATCTGTAAATTAAATTTTTTATGTGCTTTATATAATTAAAGACTAAATAAGTTACAACTTTTCATTTTTCTTTTACTGATTTGATGTTTAGAAGATGAAGAAATTTAATGCATATATATTAAGAATTTTTCCGCTATATTCTTTACGAATTTCATCACCAAATTAAACTTACAACTAAAAAAAAATTTCAATGGATAAGTAGTTGTTAATAATGCAGCCCATTAATATCTGCTCTAATTTGCAGCGGAATCGCAAGCCAAGGAGAAATGGAAGAAATATAAATCTAAAATACTCCACGACTAAAACATACAATTTAACTTCTTTTCCAAACATAAATCCCCAGAAACTTTTCCTGTTATTCTTGCACTTAACTAAATTATATTTTCCATTTATTTATTTATTAACCTTTCAAAACGAAATAATCACATCAATCAATTGCAATTTTATGATTTTCTACCAAAAATTCTTATTCTAAATATTTTAAATTAATAAAAACAATTTTTCTATTAGTACATCGGATGCATTTCCTCAGAAACAATCAAGAGAAAATTAAATACATAAAGCAATTTCAATTGTGTTGAGGCGAGGAAATCGATACCCTTTTCCCTACAAATAAAAAAAAAAATACTTCGAATTGATTTGTGGTTGAAGCTATGACGTCTTTCTTTTCAGACCCAAACTATGGAAATAAAATGCTTCACCATTAAAAAAGCTTATTGAGCTTTTGCTCAATGAAACATGTATTTATTGATTTCATGCACTTCTGAGAGTACAATAACGATCCGATCATAGATATTTCAAACTCAGTTCATAAAACTTTCATAGATAAAATTTCTGAATACAAAGGTAACATTGTTATGTAGATAGAGTGCCGATTCGATTGAATTTAATGAAATCGGTAATAAATTGAAATTTACTAGTTTCAAACTGTAATTTCAATTAGGGAATGCTAGTTGAGATTTTAATTGACGCGAAATTATGTGCAATTTGCTAAAATTTATTTGGATTTAAATAATTCCGTCAATTTGTAATCACCAGAGCAGAAATTAGAGGTTGCGAAAGTTTTCGGGTCGGGCAATACGCATTCAATCATAACATTGGAGACAACAAATTTCACTTCGAATTTATTTTTACTATCGATGCAAAAACTAAACGGAACAAATATTTGCAAAAAAAAACATAAAATATAATTTTATATTAATGTGTCTTTGAAGGTCATAAATTGTTGTCAAAAAGTTAATTGAAGGAGAAAATGATTTGAAAATTTGATTGAAGACGAACAAAAATGGTTTTTTTTTGTTCTACGACTATTATTGAAAGTGATAAAGTAAGCTATATAAATAGCTGTTTACGCACATTGTTCGTATTACTTGATAGCAGTCAGAAGTTAGCAGCAATTGTATTATAATTAAGCAATTAATAAAGACTGAATATTTTGACAACTTAACTGCTTAGGATAAATTAAAAAAAAATATTAAAAAGTAAAGAGTAGAATAAAGTATCTTCAATCAATTTTTAAATTATCTATTTAATAATGACAAAAACAGAAGAAAGAAATAGAGTACAAAAATCTAAATTATTTGAATCGTTCGAAATATGCTATAGATTAGCTTATATGATTTTATTGAAAAGACTAAGAGATGAAAGCTATTAAATATTTGATTTGAAGTAGATAATTAATAAGAGAGGGTAGGTAGTTGCAACGAATTAAAGGATATGAAAGAAAACAGAAAGTAATATCGAGCTGTATTCAACCAATCTTTGAGTTGAGTACCTCGTTAGTGCTTGTTTGTGCATGTATCGAGTTGAAATTTAGTGAAGTTAAGGTAGATAACGGTAATGCATGGTGGAGACAAGAGCGCAGACAGCTGACCGATGCGTTATCGGCGATTTAGGTGCGGTGTGTAGAAGATCCGAGTCCGCAGTCTGCATCGCAGAATTTCTTTGTGCGGACAGATAGAAAAGACAGAGAGAAAATCGAGTTTCCCATTTTACAATAAAAGAAGCGAGGTTGATCGTCGTGTGGGTAAAAGACTTATAGGAAGAGTGGTGCTCGAAGTTGTCCGAACGTTGGGTATCTGAAACCGAAGCACAGGGAGCGCTTATTAAACGGAACGAATCGGAACTAGTAGCTGTTGCTTGTGACTTGCCGTGCTTGTGTGTGGTGGAACTGGTGGAAAGGGAATTAGTTTAGTGAGAAAGATGGCCGTCAAATAACCACATTTCTTTGTTATAAATGGAATGTTTGTAAATTAAAAAATACGTGCTAGTGGTCTAAATTAGTAGATAGGTGTTAATAGGGCCAGATCAGCCAGTAAGTAGCTTAAGATATGTTGTAGATGAAGCATATATGTGATAAAAAGTTCGTGTTTTCGGTAGTTTAGTGTCTTTGCCCCTTAATACTATTCGCTCTACTGGCTCTACTGGTTGGTCGTTCAACCTTATGAAATCTCGGAAATGCGCTTCACTAATATAAGAAATGTCTAGTGCTACTGCAAACCCTATTAAAATGCCCTTATCTCGTAGTACTTTCATTTTAATAACACCACCACCACATCCTTTTAATCAAGATGGGGGTATATTACAACCTATCAAGTCTACAATGAAAGACAGCCCCCCTGCTACATCAGCTGCTTCGTCCATGTTACCTCTGCCCGATTTACAAACGAATTCATGGGGACGGGCGATTAAAGCCCCCACACCGACAACCAATTCATCAACACCCCAACAACAACAACAGACGCAGCAACAACAGCAACAAACGCAACAACAGCAGCAGCAGCAATTAGTCGCACGCAAAACCATGGTAGCTACTCCGGAACAAGTTATGAAAATTTACAGGAACAAACTTACACCGTATGAGCACCACGAAATATTCAACTATCAACAAATTTATTTTATTGGGGCGAATGCGAAAAAACGCCCCGGGATTATTGGTAAGCACAACATTACTCTTCTTAACTTAATTTTTCCACAATCCTTTTCCTAAAAATAGTCAAGGGGTCTTACATTTCCCAACAATAAAGCTATTTTAATAAAAAGTCTTTGTTAATGTTGCTAATGACACACATTTTTAGAAATGTCATTCCAAAGATTTACGATTACTCCTATCAGACTGCATTCAAACTATTTAATAACATCGCAGATAATCGACACACTGCAAGACTCTAATAAGATCAACCATTTTTAACAATCGGAACTAATGTTTATAATTTTTTGTTTCGAAAGTTTTTTTTTTTTGTAAATCTAGAATTACAGAATTCTTTTCTTAAATTAATCCAAAAAAATTTATTTACGTACCGCAGACTTATTCTTTTCAAGGCGAAAAACGGATTTAAAAAGCCTACCACCACAAATTTTTTTATGCCCATGTGATTAATTTCAAACTATTTCTGTTTAATAATTTTATTATAAAGACATTAAGGTATTAGAACTACACATGCCATCATTACAATTCACTTCATGCTTTAATTTTTATGGAACAAAATAATAATAAACAAACCTTTATTTTTTAAAAATGTGCTATTTTAATACATGTTTCATGTATACAATTACAAAATAAAATAATGTAAAAGAATAAAAACATTAATACGGAGATTACTTAATGAAGTACTGAACGTAGAGATTCTTTCATTTCACTTGGACAAAATCATTATATGTGCTCTGCTCTGTATGTTATAAAAGTTTAGTTAGCTGATAATGGTTTATTTATATTTTCATTATAATTAAGTTCAATATAAAATTAATTTTGATTAAATTTTCACTAAACGAATAGCTTCACCTATGTCACGTGTGTGTGCAAATTGTAACAAACTAATTATTAGTGCAATTCTCCAATAAATCAACAAGGTCGCACTAGCAATTGCAATATGCCAATAATGAACATAATTGCATAATTTATTTATTTTTCTTTATTTTATTTAAAGGCAGTCTTCCAATTTAAAGTAATTACATAAATTTTCTTGTGTAATAATTGATAAATCAGTTGATCACATACTGAGAACATAATATTGTAAGTTTTCTGTTTCAACAAGTTTTTCTAATATAACTGCTAGATATTAGTTATCCCAGCACTCCGAAATAAACTTGAAATGATTGATTGGATGCTTGATTTCCACTTTTGATGTATTTACTTAAAAAAATGTAGAACTCAAAAAAAAATAAGGCAAATTTATTTTACTGTATCATTTTTTCTTTTTATTTTTATGAACTTGAGAAGTTTGTATATAAAATCTAAATGTGTCTGTATGTGTGTATGTGGACTTTGTTATCTTAGTTATTTTTTAATTTTAATTGAAGATTCAGAGAGTGTTTTGAAAAATAATGGGGGTAGTTCCTTTGTCGCATTTTGATAGCAGTTGAGGAACAGCCTGAAAATGGGGGTCAAAATATGACATTTTTTTAAATTTTGCACCATTAATTTCTGTTTTATCTAAAATAATGAAGTTGAAATATTTCAATGTTGGTTATGTTATCTGTCATCCACCCAATAGCATGGCTATGAAGCTTGTTGTTGTTGTAAAAATGAAATTAAACGTTAGTAGCTAACATTGCATCTTATTTCCACTAATTGTGACCCAAAAATTGTGAATGAAATATTGTAATCTCCAATTTTCAATTATTCCACCTTTTTCCAACTAATAAAACCGCACATAGTTCTATTATTCATTGCACTCATTATGATCAGAAAATTGTACGAAACTATTAATGAAAACCAAGAAATTTAAAAAATTTTATTATTCAATCTCTCTCTAACAACACGATCTACCATCGTTACATCTCACTTCCACTAATTGCAAGGCGAAAATTGTAGGAACATTTTTAAGAAAAATCGAAGAAATTTTAATTTTTCTCTTACTCGACCTCTGTTTATCGCATACAATATACCATTGTTACATCTCATATCTACTAATACAAATTTTCGGATTAAATTAAAGGTAATAAATCCAATCTTGGCGAGTCTCGAACTCACGACTTTCGGCTTCCCAGGTATTCCGCGCGTTGGACACCTGGGAAACGGAAGATCGTGAGTTCGAGACTCGCCGGGATTTGTTTTTTATCTTGGACCTGTAGAAAGTATCCGTCTGATTAAAAAGAAGAAAAATAGAAAATACGATTTTTAATAAATTATTTTTTTCCTAATAATCATCTAGATGGCTACAAAGTTATGTTATCAGACATCTACCCGATAGCTCGGTAATGAAACTTGTTGTTGATGTATTCCAATCTATAAAAATAAAATGAATTAAATACAAATAATGTGAATATTTTTACAAATGAAAATTATTTACATATTTTCTTTATACCTATTTTCACTAAAAAGAGACTTGTACAGAGTTCATACTTTATGCCAATAATTAATTAATTCTAGTTATTTTTAATTTACCGAAGTGAATATTTCTGCATATAAATGCACAAATTAATTTTTTACATGCTTAAATTACCCAATAAAATAAAATTAAAATTTACCATGGAAAATCATTTCTTGCGTGAAATCTCAAAATACATCTCCCTCATATAATATACTTTCTATATGCGTTTTACATTTCCAGACTTAATTTATGAATAAATATTCTCGATGTAAATATATAATACGCGTGTACGCCGATAAAAATTTCATTCATTAAAAAATTATATTTTACTCTTTTTATAAAATTATTATCTTATCTAGAATTTTTTTTTATAATTTGGTCATTTTTAATAGAATGGTATAATATTGATTTTTCGCGCTACTGAATTTTCTGGAACACTTGTGGAATACTTTCATAGAAGCATTGACTCACTACATACCTGATTACAATCTGAAGTCCGCGAATTGCAGTAATTTTTTTTCTCTGATAAAGAATAAACTTCTATTTGCTTAATTTAAAATTTATTTCAAATAAAAAAATAAAAAACAATAATTCGGGGCGTATTTACACTTATAAATATCTACTTAAAAAGTTTTTGAATAATTTATAAGGGATAAAATTATCCCTTTTATTTATTCAAGGTAATAATAATTGTCATGATAAACATAGGTCATGTTCACAGATAATATTAAAAAAAAAAAAAATAAAGATATGTAAAGTTTAGATGTTTGTTGGATTGAAGTTTTCGAAATTAATGAAAATTTATGGAGAAATCAATTTTGTTTAAGGTTCCTTCATAATCAAATATCAGTATATTATTTTTTAATTACTATCAAACAAAATTAGACGTAACTGTACAAATATGAAATTTAATATACAATTTGGTTATTTTAAAACTCGTACCCAACCTTGAAAGTTGAACTGAGAAACTTGATTTAATCCAAACACTTTAAATAAAATTAATTAAATTTGGCTTAGCAATCAGTAAATTCCTCATTCAATATATATTTCATGAAAATAATAGGTACACCCCGCGGAACGTATTAATTATTTATATAAATTTCATCTTGATTCAGATTTTCTTCGAGAAATTAGTACGAAATGATTTTGGCATGTGGGATGAGGGCTGATAACAAAGATTTTTTTAAAAATATATCTTTCTCGCCTAATTATTTTTACTTTTAATTTAAAAATGTACGGCCATGTATAATTAGTTTCTTATCTGATAAATAAAAAGTTATGAATGAATTAAGAATTTTGGAATTTCCTTTTTAGATTTTTTTGAATTCAATTAGTGAATCACGGTCGGATTCGAGTAAATTGTTAACATTTTTGTGTAAAAATTAGCAATTACTATTACATATTACAAATAGCCCATGAAAATTAGTCATCTTAAAAATTCTAAAGTAATTTATTCATAATCATTATAAAAGAATGCTAATTAATGATTAATCAAAGACCGAAGATGCATAGCATGATATTATTCTAGTTTTGCGTCAAAACATCACGATTTTCTCCCTAAGTAGTTTATGTCTATTTACGTACGTAATCTGTTTGTGTCATTAGCAAGATGACTCTACATATACTAGATATTTGAAATACGATGTAAATTGCATCATTTCAAATTACAAATGGCAATTTTAATTAAATTTATATCGGCGGAATAAGTTTGGAATCACATAACATTGATTTCTTTTCTATTATTTGGCCAAATCCATTTTTTTGTTAAATTATTCACGTTTTCATTTAGTTTCAATTGTTTACCACGTCCGATTTATTAAATTATTATTAAAATTCTATATTATGCATTGCAATTCATTAGGACACATCTTTTGTTATTTTGCGGATCAAATGCTTGAAATCTTTAATTATAATTGAAGCCAAAACAATGTGAAATTACCATGACATACGAGTTACACATTAATAACAGTTTATGTTTTGTATTATTTGATAAAGTAAGAAAATTAAAGAATTTAACATGAAATATAAATAAATATTTTTTTTTTTTTGTTGGGGATCGTGGGGCAAAACTATTATTCCCTTAGGTGGTATGCGGTTCCTGAAATGGCCTCACTGATAAGATCTGTGTTAAATTTAGGTTGAAAAACAATAAAATATTTTCATTATCATCCACATAAATACATATCTAAAATTAAACCTACCGAATATATTGCCAAACAGCTTTTTTTTATTTAAATAATTCAATAAATTCAAATATAATTATGCCGCTTATATTCGTTCTAAATTTAAATGTTTTTTTTTTTCGGAAGAAGATCAGTTTATATTTATTTAACCATAACCTTGTATAATTCAGAAATTTGTGTAGAAAAAAAATTGAATTTATTACTTTTGGATAGATGATGTTTCTGATGGATTCTTACGACTGATTAGGAATGTGATTGATTAAATTTCATGTCAACTCGGATATACAAATTAATTCATTACTCTACATAAATTATTTCATTAGTTGATAAGTTGATGTAAAAATATGTAATAAGATATATCGGGATATCTAATACGCTACGGGTAGTGTGCTACATTGTTCCTAAATGTTCATTTTTTTAAGTTATACCGGTGCTTTAATTTTCAAGGTTGTAACAATTAAACTAATTGGGTATGCATGTATTGATTATGACTTTGAAACTAACTTGCCTTATTTTAATGAATTATTTGCACGGCACCTAGAACTCAAACAAGTAGACCGTTTCGTTGAACTGCAATTCAAATCATTCAAATAGCAGCACCATCATTTTTGTTATTTAAATTTCAAAAAAATATTTTAAAAATTATTTACGGTTGTATTTACCTGAAACAAAAATGCAAAATAATTAATAATGGAAAGTATGATATAAAAATGTGCAGAATCAGAAAATTCTCTGTGGTGTTTCAAAACCAGAAATCCAAGAAATATTTTATTTTGCCTTGGAATTTTATTCTGCATGATG
This sequence comes from Coproporus ventriculus, assembly GCA_027574865.2. NCBI lineage: Eukaryota > Metazoa > Arthropoda > Insecta > Coleoptera > Staphylinidae > Coproporus > Coproporus ventriculus. The sequence continues at coordinate 54,902 of JAODAH020017968.1, read as the reverse complement.
AAATTAATGGAATATTTTAGAATTTATGTTTTAAAAATCTTTCCGAAGGAAAATTCTCTATTTTTTGATTAGTATTGTCGTGAATTAGCACTTTAAACGTGATTTTCCTTTTGTTATCGCCATGTGAAGATACACCTCTTAATTTTTCAACCATCAAGTGGTAGAAAAATATCTCAAGAACTTATTTTATTTTCATAATTATAAATTTGAAATATAAATAAAAAAAAATTTGCGCAGTTTTAGTTCTTTCGCAGTAGTATTAACAGATCGTTTCATGATCTCCTATTATAGTTTGTTTCGTACTAGCTTGTGAAAGTCTATCTATCGATTGTGTTTACTTGAGTATTATTTTATTATCAATCATTTGGTTTCTTTCTACGGTTTTCTTGCTTGAACTCGAACTACTTGTTAATGTTTATATACTTTAGAAAAAAAATATCTCCAGTATCCGTTTACACGGATGTAGTGTAAGTTACTTTTATCTGTTCTCGTTTTTCATTGCGAAATAAAAAAAGTTAAGTTTATCGATTTGTTTTCTAAAGTTCCAGTTAGTCAACGACCTCTTCTCCGAACGAATTGAACTTTCAACTGAAAACTATCACATAAATTATTACCAGCTGAAATGTACTTAGTGCGAACACTGTAAACGTAATGAGCAATTAATGTATGACGATTACTTAGAATTTCCGAATGACAATTCTTGGAAATTAATGCTGGTCTGAGGAAGATTTGTGCTATAAATTTTAAAATACTGCAATTTAAAAAGTAGCTATTTCTAATTTAATCGATTACGATTATTGGTACTGCCAAAGTAAATTTCTACAAGCAACAAATGTAATATAAATTTCAATTAAGAGATTATTGATTGAAAATGGGCTGTGATAGTTATTAACCCTAAGGTTAACTATGGAATTTAAATGAATTGAAGAGCATTTAGTATCAGTTTGTAATTTTGTTATATAAAAAATGTGCAAAAAGCTAGACGTCGAGACGTGGAGGATTTTTTTTTATAAGACGCGATAGTTGCGCGCTTTGATAAACCGAGACCCTTCTGTATAAAGCGTATTGATAATTTGCGGAGAGTAATTACACAGAAAAAAATACAAAATTTCAGCTTGTTAGATCCATCAAAAAGTTGGAAATTCTTTAATGTTCCCCGAGGAATTAGTGTTAATGGTAATTAGAACAGATGGGACTTCTTGTTAAACGAGGACTATACATTGAAACCATCTGGTTTATTGTCTAGTTTGAAATTGAAGTGTACTACTACGTTTTTTTATGCACCAGCATTTCTTTTTAGTAATCGCTTTGGTTACTTTCGTATGGGCATTTGTTTGATTGGAATAATTCCTCGGTATTGCTTAATCCCATTTCTGCTTTTATCGATTTTTGAAATGCAATTACGTTCATTTAGTTCATGTTAGTAACGGTTGTTGATTCTTCCCGCTCGCACATGTAAGATATGACGGGATTTAATATTGAATCTAATTAAACAAAGCATTTAATTGAGTCGTTTGATCGATTGCAGTTCATAAATAAATCTGATTGGTCGCGTAATATAATTCCTGGTATTCATGATGAGGGAGAGTTATAGGAAAATTTAAATGAAATTCCTAGTAAGTAAGCTCCGGAACAAAAGTAGGTCAAATAATTGCAATGGAGCTAAAAAATTGGGACATATAAAATAGACTATCCGTGTTCATCACCCTTCAGTTTCATTTAATTTTCTTTTATTCGTAACAACGCTCTAAATTGAATATGATGCATATTTCCATTAAAAGCCGGTGGCTGCTAATTCTATTGAGGATTATATTTTTATTGTTAATTATGCTTATTATCCCCTTTGTGCTATTGTTTCTAACTAAGCCGGTTAGATTCAATTATATAGGCTATTACATGTGTGTCAGTGTATTTAGCGCAAATCATTAGTAGAGTTATTATTTGGTTTTTAATGCCTCTGGCATATACGTCGGAGCTTAGAACTGTGAATTATCACAGAAGCTTAAAATAAATATCGATCTAGAATAATTTGTTTGCTACAACTCAAGACTGTTATGATTAACTCAACTCAACCCTTTCATTATTTTCTATTAAATAAAAGGTTACTAGGTTAATTTTCAGACTGATAGTTACCAATCACTGAACGAACAAGAAGTAATAAGAAGTACATCTAGCCAAAGTTATTTTGTGCACATATCTAAATAGATTTACTATCTTTGTAAGTTTAGGGATTTTTTAAAGAAATTGTGTTTGTTGTGTGTAACAGGTAGTAAAACGGGATAAAATTAAAAATAGAAATAACTGTTGCAAACATGTGGCATTAGTGGCTATTAGATAAGAATTGCTTTAAATATAAACTAATTCAAACTATAGTATGCATTCTGGCAAGAAGAAGTTTTAGTAATGAGATGCATTGAGAATTATAATTTGCCAAATAAACCAACGATGTTCACCTTATATGATGTAACTAACTAAATCTTAATTTCATAAACATTATTATTATTATATAATTCAGTACTTTCAAAAAAAATTATGAATGGATTTAATTCCGGAATGTAATGCAAAACAGTGTCCGAAATTAGCCATTCATAACAATGAACTTAGTAATGTTTATTTTTTAATGTTCATAGGAAAATATTTTAATTGCTACATATTATAGTCAATGCAATTTACTTGCTTGTAATTGCGTATTGTTTGTATTTTGAGTAAAACGCAAACGTTTCATTAGAATTTCAAAGAATCTCCGTTCATTATCGATCCGCTTTCTTTCAAAAATATTTTATTAAGTAGAGTCATCGTTTAAATCGATTTTATTATAAGTTTCTTGTAAAAATATGTATTCAATGTTGCGTACTTTGTAAATAAAAAAATAAAATTTACTTTTTATTTTAAATTCTGATGTGTGGGTGTTGCATCAATTGAGCGAATAAAATTAATCGACCAAAACGCTGTCTGTGATTCGTATTGAAACGCAACAAAAACGACCCATTTTTGAAATGATTCGTGACGGTGGCGGTAGAAAAATATGTCGCCTTACAATATTCGAAGAATGGAATCTACAATGCTCCGAGAATAATCAATATCATCTTTTACTACAAATTACAAGCGAACGCTACGCAAAAGGAACGCGCCTGTTACTCCTCAAAACAAATTCTTTTTCAATAGCTGCTTTTGTTATTATAAGTACTGCAAAATCCTTTAAATCATGTGGTTTTTAGGGGACTATAAATTTTCGTTTTCATCTAATGGAATTATATGAAGACAAAACTGGTTTTTTAACATTATTTTTTAAAATTATTTTGAAAATGTCTTCTGACACTTATTTAGGAAAAAATTTTGTTTGAATTTTTTTGAGGAGGCTTCGGAAAATTTTCACTTTTGGTGGAGGCGCCGGGTATATAATTTTTTTATGAGGATGTTGTCAGTATTTAATTTCTAGATTTTTTTATATTGTCCATGGTTTAATTTCTGTAATTTTTCAATGCCCTATTTTCCGAATTTTCGATTTTTATTTAAAATTTTCTTATTTTGTGTTTATATTGTGTCGTACTTAAATTCTGGAGATTTATATGCTCGTGACATATCTATTGAAAATTCAATAAACCCTAATTTTCCAAGCACATCGAGTTTTATATCACCCGTTTACTGTAAAAGTAGAGTCCAATAGAAGAAATTTTAAAGCAATGCTATTATTGCTAAATATATCTTTGCAGTCATGAAAGGAAATTGTTCGTTAATGACGTGAATCGAAAGAGGGATTTCATTGAACCTTTCAAAATCCTTATCAAACACGCGCTGCAATATAACTGGGAATTCTTTTATCATTAAAAATGCATGAATGATGACTCAGGTTCACCTTTGTTTGGAAATACCGGTACAGAATCATGGGAATTCTTTATTTAAAATTATTTAAATTTAATCATTTTCCTTATAATATATACAAACACTGGAATATGACATTGGACTCCCTCATAACGTAGCACATTAATTTTTTTCGCAGTTCAAAAATAACTAATAACATTGAACTTTTTTGTTCATCCGTCGTACCCTAATAAATTTTATGGGAGCAACATTTAAAAAGAAATACAGTTGTATAATTTCATGCGCTATCAAAATGCTAAGAATAAAATTGGGGTAATATTATAATGGAACAGCTGAGTTTATGATTTTTGGATGCTAAAAAAAGATTAGATCGCAAGATCTGTGCTTTTACATCATATTTATTTTTAGATTCGCGACTAAATATTACAAGAAAGGTAAAAGCAATCATCTCTCCAACTGCATTGTTTTAAACCACTAGAAAGTTTCCACTTCTTATATTGCATGCGGGATTAATAGTCTGTGATAAATAAAGTAAAACAATTACGTAAATTTTTAATGCTTTTTGTAGTAGTATTTCACAATTGAATTCTAGAATAGAAGGATACCCAGTTTAATCGATTGATCAAACTTTTCATTGAAATATATTTATCCTTAAATAACCCGATTATTGTCCTGAATATAAATAGCGAGGTTGTTGTAATTTGTTTGCATTTATAAATATAAAACTTCGTAGCGTTTTCCGAGATTTTTCATTGAGAGTTTTGCCAAGAATATGTTCGGTTGTTCAACTTCGGTTCGCCTAACTCAATTGCACATTTAAAATTGACAAGAATTATCATATTTTTCGGTACATTAATTTTAAAATATAAAAGTTTTCAAAGATACGTCAACAGTTGAAATGGAACGATAAATCAAAACTTTAAACACACACGGGATTATTGATTTGTATAAGCAAAACATATTATTTTAAATTTTACAGAAAGAAATTGAGATGCAGTGTTACCGAATTTATAATTTAATGCTAAATCAAGATGTCGCTTTGTACAATTCAATTTATGCAGCAACAAATTTCAAATTTAATAACTATTGTTTACTATAAAGTCAAATTTGGACCAAAAAATATTATAAACCTGTCTTGCGAAACAATTTTTTTATGTGCAAATGAATGAATTTTAATTACAATAAAACAATTACTAGGGTGCAAATGTTTGAATAATGATTTTAATTTTATTTCAAATTTCATTAAAATATTCATTAAGTGATATCTTAATGAATGATTAATATTTTTAAATTCCAATTAATATTATAATTATCTGCTAATATATTCCTTGTTTAAGGAAATAAATAAGAAAGTAGGATGATTATGTAAGTTATTCAGTACAATAACGAGTATTATTATTATATATATATATTTTTTAAATTAATAACAGGAATATTTATTAATCAGACTGTTTCTAAATATGCTTGATTAATAACATCAATAGTCATATATTTATTTTATTATCAAATCATTGCTTTTATATTAATTAATAAGTTGAGATATTAAAAAAATTGAAAACTGGTGTTTTCACCATTTTCATTTGAATTTTATTTACATGTAATTTTCCTCAATTAAATCAAGCTTGCAATCTATAATTATATAACTAATCATTAAAACGTAAATTGGTGCTCTTAATTTTCTAATTATTTTTATGATTAAGTATATATCATCCAATACGTTGCAGTAATAAATAAATTTTTAAAGAAATCTAATAACTTTAGAAAGTCGTATTCTTTACATATTTACAGGCACTAAACACTATACATAACCACACCAGAATATTTCATTAAAAAAAAACTTTAAATAGCCCAAGCAATAACTTCTTTAATTTTTATCGCATGTTTACTAAACATCCTGTATAAAGAAGAATGTTTGTGTATTTGATTTTTGTATAAATCTACAGTTTTATTCCGATTTCGATAAGATTTTCCACGCGTGAATTTGGACGTTTTCTTAAATGTTGAATCACCTAGTTTTTAGAGAAATTTAGACAAAGAAAAAACTTCGGTTTCTAAGATTGGTTTCATTGAACTTTTCCAAGTTATTTTCTAAAATTTGCGTTTTCATCTACAATATGAATTTTTGTTTCAGGTGATCCATACAACTGTGATTACGACAATGATCAAGGATCTTATATACATATACCTCATGATCATGTTGCATACCGTTACGAAGTTTTAAAATTAATAGGCAAAGGTTCATTTGGTCAAGTAGTGAAGGCATACGACCATAAAAACCACATACACGTAGCTTTAAAAATGGTGAGAAACGAAAAGCGTTTCCATCGACAGGCACAGGAAGAAGTCCGTATACTCGAACATTTAAGGAAAAAGGATAAAGAAAATAATATGAATATAATACACATGTTAGATTCATTCACATTTCGGAATCACATGTGCATTACATTTGAGTTATTATATATAAACCTATACGAATTAATAAAGAAGAATAAATTTCATGGGTTTAGTATACAGTTAGTGCGAAAATTTTGCCATTCATTATTACAATGCTTAGACGCTTTATATAAAAATAAAATTATACACTGCGATATGAAACCGGAAAATGTTCTGCTGAAGCAACAGGGACGCAGTGGGCTTAAGGTAAGATATCTCATTTTAGTTTATGTTCTCTAATTTTTCGAAATGCTAAAAGAATTTAAACTTCATCTATTTGATAATCCGTCTTGACAATTGTTTAAATACAACTGAAATCGGTTGTGATTAATTTTTTATGAACGTGAAAGTAATTTAATCTACAAGAATGTTAACGAACGCGATTAATAATCGAGACGAGATATTAATAACCCGTGAACGAACCGAGCGCGTTAACGTGTTTAATTGTCGTCGAGTTTATTAATTGCTCGTTAACATTTTCTGTTGATTGTATCTTATCAAATGTTACGAAACTCAAAAAAAGAAGTTTGATGATACTAATGTCAAATATAATTTTTTTATGAGTTATATGTTCATAAATAACAAAGTCTCTTTTAGAAATGTGTCCTCTAGAAAATGTTGAAATTTTTTTTAATATTTCGTTATTACTCCGTAGATGTATCATTTTATTTAATTCTTTATATAAAAATAAAATATTATGTGAAACTACCAACCCATTTCTAGATAATTGCAAATGTCTATTACATGAAAAATCTTGTCATATTTTTCTTCCATTGAAATCAGAGGTTTTAATAATAGTCGTTCTAAAGTTAAAAGAAAAATTAGATTGAAAAATGTTCAATAAGTCTCTTGAAAGAAAATTGAAAGTGTATAAAAATAACGAAAATTGATTGCATGTATAGAGAAAATTGGTGGAGTGCCAAGGTTAATTGATAGCAAGCCAAAAGGAAGTAGGAAAAGTGCAAATTTTATTGAGTAACATTTTCGAAACAATACCGGCGAGAAAAAAAAATAAGAAATTCGTTACGAAACCGGCAAAATATAAATCAATTCGTGATTTACAGCTCAACACGTACACTTTTTAAACAAGTTTATGCCAACAACTTAATTTTATTTGCAAAACATACATTAAATTTATTAGGCTTGAGCAAAAATATTGATATTTGTTTTACAACTGCACGGAAGTTAAACTGCAGTTAAGAAATTGTTTATTAATCAGTACAGAAATACGCAGAAATGAAAAGACTAATGACTTGCCAATTATAACCTTTTAAAGTAGTGGTCTCAAAATTGAATTGAACGCGGTATTGACGAAGAAGGAAGAAGTCGGCGGGCCGAATTTTTGTATTTTCCCTTTCTCTCCATTTACTTTTACACTTTTAAAAGTTTGAGATCAATAAGATTATCATTTTATCAACGTAAAAATTTATAAAAATATGTATTTCGATTTTTTTTTAATTGTGAAAATTTTAAAAATTTAATCTTGCAAAATACAAAATTTTAATAGAAAATATGATTTCTAAATTTAGCAATACAACATACTTTAATAAAATAGAAACTAATAATAATTTTATGGTGTCTTTGCCTTTTTTGGTGTAGTTGTCCTCGAGCTTGCTTAAAAAGTGAGCTGATTGTGTCATTGCTTGCTAATTTACATATGTAAAAATATTAATAATATAATTAAAAAAAATTCTTTGTTTTAGGTGATAGATTTTGGTTCATCGTGTTACGACGACCAAAGAGTATATACATATATACAATCAAGATTTTATCGGGCGCCAGAAGTGATATTAGGTGCACGGTATGGCAAACCAATAGATATGTGGTCATTAGGATGTATATTAGCTGAACTTTTAACCGGTTTCCCATTATTACCAGGTGAAGATGAAGCAGACCAATTAGCTTGTATCATGGAGTTATTAGGAATGCCCCCCCAACGTCTACTTAGACAATCAAAACGTGCAAAAACCTTTATAAGTTCGAAAGGTTATCCTAGGTATTGCACCGGATCAACTCTAGCAGATGGAACGACTGTGTTAAGTGGTGGATTAAGCCGAAGAGGGAAACCTCGAGGCCCACCCGGTTCTAAAGACCTAAAACAAGCCCTTAAAGGATGTGATGATCCTTTATTTATAGATTTTATTAGAAGGTGTTTAGAATGGGATCCAGATTTGCGGATAACACCACATGCGGCGTTAAGGCATGCATGGTTACGAAGACGGTTACCTAGACCTCCCGATGAAGAAGCAAAACCTAGGACCCCAATAAATAATTCCGTTCGGGTACAATTAAGTCTTGAGAGATCTGCAACGCTCCACTCACAACATAGCAATCACTCTGGCAAATTGCCTCCAATTTTATAGCCATGTGTCCCTTTCCAATGTGATTATTTTAGGTTAGTCTTTTAATTAGTTTCAATGACTGGGTATTCCAATCTGAACGTATCTTTGCGTACGCCCATTTTTTTCATTCGGAATACAACTTCTCTTAATTATTTTTTTAAAGAACTAGTTTGATAAGCTTATTATTCATTTTTAATTTAAAATGTGTAACTTTAGTTTTAGCATGTAATCATTTTTTTTTTTTATACAGGCTCTCGCACCTTCAGCCCACCGTGTTCAAAATTTTTCTTTTACATTCATAGAGCTGTGGCCCAGTTCTCTGCTTTCAACCTGGTTCCTTACTATTTTGTGATTATAGGTGCAAATCAACCTGATATGAAAAAAAATCGACTTCAATCAACAACATAGCGATTTTTTTGATCTCTTTAAAACCTTAGTCAAAAAGTTACATATTTATTAATTATGAATTTTAAAAGAGTATTCTTATATGGGCTCTATCCCATATCACGTTCTAAATTTATTCGTTTATTTAATTTTTAATTCTTTTCTTAAATTTATTTTTTTGTTTTTGCATAAAACCATGTTCTTGTTTTAACACTGCCTCGAAACACTATATTTCTCCTATTATTTTGCTCAAAAATGTTTCATGCATTTATTAATTTTTTATTAAAGCAAGTTAACAGCATTGAAACTTACAAAACAAAAATTTACTTCACTAATATAATAAAAAAAATATGTACAAATTCTTTATATATTGGGATTGACCATTTTTTGCAATAATTTTAGAACAATAATTTACTGAGCAATAGGTGTTATCTACTTTTTGATTGCCACTTTGTGTTCTAATAGAAAATTAAGTAAAATTACTTAATTTTTATGTATTAAATTAGCAGGAAACTGTATTTTCATTGGTGATCCAAGATTGTGCTTTTATTCAACCATAAAAGGAATGTTATAAGGAATCATAAGATTCAGCCATTAGCCAAATTGTATTTGCTACCTAAAAATCTAAAATATCTAAAACATAATTAATCAATGTTGCAAATGTATTATAGTCCCATTGCACAAACATTAAATACAGGCAAATAATTACTTAAATATAATAGTTCAAATAGCAATAATTATTTTTTATGTTTAATTAATTTTGATTAAAGTTTGTGCAACATGGTCTAAGAAGATACTTTCAAAACCAAAAAAACATCCCACATACATTAAGGTTTTGGTATTTTAGAAAAATTCCTATTATGTTATTAAAAATTAATAATTCTAATTAGATTCCTTATTTTTTTAATCTAATTACATTACAGAAACTGAATAGTAAAAAAAAGGAGATGAAAGTGTATTTGATCTGGCCCTTTCTTTTTTACTCTTACAATGTTTGTGCTTCAGAAAGTAACGTACCAATATAAAAACAGGCATTTGTTAGAGTTTAGAAATAAGGAAAATTATTTTATCAAATATAGAAAAAAGTAGTTAAAATGAAAATTAAATAAAAAGTGGACTTTATGATTTGTCTATGCCGGAAAATTTCTCTTATGGCTGCTTATGACGTCTTTTTTTTTTAATTTTATCAATTTTTATATATTTTATTTAAAAAAATTGTCTAGGAATCAAGAGTTTTGTAAGTAGTAAATGTTTTTAAAATGTTTTAAAAATTTGCGAGCATTTAAAAACGCGTTCAGGGTAAGCTTGAATTTTTGAGCACAACGACTGTTATTAAAAAAAAAAGAAGAAACAAAAGAGATAAAGAAAGAAATATTTATTGAAAAGAATGCTATATGGCCTTATTTAGACTATTTGCGATACCAAATTTTTATTAAGTACTTGCCTTTATATGTTTTTTTGTTTAAATTTAAGTATTTCCTTTAATCAGTCAATTAATTATTATGAATGAGAAACATGTAATGACAATTAAAACCTCGATATACATATATGTATGAATAATTGATGTAATAGAATCAAGGTTCAATTTACAGGATGGTGAAAAATTTCCTTTGGACTAAACTTAAATTATTTTATAGTGGTTCTTACATATTTGATCATTTTTTATTGCTAAGCTTGTAACCAATTTATAAATTACTGAAATTTTAAGAAAGCAATCAATTACAGATTACTTGTAATTATTCAAGAATTATTTAATTGAAATTTTTAATTCACCTAATACAAATCTAATCACTCTAAAATGTAAAATTTGTGTGATATAAAATTTTGATCATCCTGTATATAATGATCATTGAATTAGAATACTTGACTTGTTCGCTGAGTTTAGTGTCGTTTTTTTAATTATTTTTTTATATAATTTCGTATGAACAAGTTGGGAACGTATGATAGTGCCTATAGTGTTTGTTAGTTTTATTGCTAATTTGCACTTTGTAATATGTAAATAATAATAATATGGATTAAATACGTTCTGTATTTCATACCTCGAATTTTTTTATACATGTTTTAAGACCGTGAAGGTGTATTTATTATATATATTTTTTTTTGTTACCGTCAGGAAATACAGTCGGTATTTTGAGGTAATTTTTATATAATGATGCAGTCCTGTAAAGCTGTGGTGATTCCTTTAGACTCTTTTTACGTAGGTTTTAAACAATCCTGACAATTGCAGAATAAAAAAATAATAATAAAAGAAAAATGTGCAATATATTTTTTTTTTGTATTATGGTTTTACAGAATTTCAATTTTATCCGTAGAAAACAACTTGAGATCAATTAAGTTGCAGAATTAATTTTATTTTATTTTAATCAATCAAAATAATTTAATGTGAAAAAAAAATTCTCTCAGGTTATTTCGAACGGATTATAGTCACATTAAAAATAAATTTAAATTTGTTGCTCTTGTTGGGATTAAAATTCGTATTTGTTAGTTCAAATAGATTTTTTGTTTTTTATTAAGAATAAGTGTTTGACTGAAATAGTGAACGATAACTATTTCTACAGCACGCACATGGCTGGTTAGTAAGTAATAATAGTATTAGAAATATTTTTCTATTTAATTTGCTCATTTCTTTGTATGCTATGAGAGGATGAATACTTTTTAGTTATTAAGTAACAAAAAAGTAAATAATTGCAAATTCCCAAAATTTTTTTAAAAATCTGATGAATTCTAAGTCTTCCTATCGATGGCTATAAGATACTAAAAACAAAAAAAAATTAAGTTCCCTACTTTTTACCCGACACATTTTGTGTTTTTAAGGGAATTTCGATTATTTGCCTTAAAAACAAAATAGAAGTGTATGTTAAGTAGGTCTAGTATAAAGTTTTTCATAATTTTGCTGTTTGGGGCCACTGCTCATATGTACATATTAGAATATGCCTTCATACAGGGCTTGATCTCTTACATGTTACTTATTTGTGTATGGGCTTTAAAATGCTCAGGCCTTATCATAATACTAAAAGAAAAAAAGGGTTTTAAGAACACAATTTTCATCTGCTCATTTTTAAAGAACTTATTGGAATGCAAGTGCTTTAAAAATAATATTTAAAAAAATTTAACAATTGTAGCTTTTGTATGTTTTAAATGTACCATTTGATACTCATTAGATTAAATTTGATACGAAAACAAATTCAGCTATGCACCAATTTTGATAGGACGCTTGCAATTCCAATAAGTTACTTATTTTATCGATTATTAAGAAAATTGATTCAAGTGCCATCTACAGTCTTTTTAATTTTTTGTTTAAAATTTGAGTCATAAATTAGAATAAGCAATGTACAAAACTCAAATAACTTAATGCAGGGATATGATGTGTGCTACCTTTATTAAAAAAAATTGTTATTGGTTTTGATCCAACATCAAAATAATATTGTCACTAAAAAAATTCACAACAAATCAAATCAAAAATTCATGTGAGTTAATTAGTTCAATTCTTGTAATTTAAAATCCAATCATAATTTTAATTCAATTTTTGACTTAGATGGCACTTTATCATTTCTTAAATATTGATAACTAACTAATCTTTAAGAAATTCAAATTCTATCAATCAAATCGATATATAAAAAGTATTTGTTTTTTTTCTCATTTATAATTTTGATATTTTGGATTTAATTTAAATCACAAATCCTCAGAATATCACACCTGCTTAAAAAATGAAAATCAAATATTCACTTCGCTAAAAAAAAAAAAAAAAATGAAGTACCTATCTTATTGTTGTTTTTCTAATTGTTTTTGTATAATTACTGTAAATAATAAAATTAATTTGCAAGTCAAATGTTGTTATTTTTTTTCTGATATTCTGATGGTGTGTGCATGCCAATGAATTAACGTTCTTTATTTAGTGCTGTTCATTTATTTTTTAGTTGGTTCGGTTTTTACAATGTACAGGTTAGACACCGAACTGTGTTCTTTTTTAACCAGCACAAATATTTTAAAATATGAACAATATAAATAATTAAAGGAAAGGATTTTGAATTAAAAAAATGAACGAGTTCCATCTTAGTCTGCATGACCTAACTTATAACATGCGCTAACCATTTATTTAACAATGATGTGATGAATGTATCTAGTTAAGTCATGTTTATATATCATACTAATAGAATTTAAATAAATTTCTCTTTATTATGATGCTTTTCAAACATTTAAACCTTTAGAATGATGGATGTAATACAGAATAATAATAAAAAAAAAACTGGTGAGTTATGAAAATGTTTTAAAAATTAGAAAAGTAATGAGATTTTACAATTTTGATTTTGCAAGATTTTTACGTGTAGTTTTATTTACTTTCATGCCATTGCAACAGAAAAACAAATGGATTTGATAAATTTTTTGGATTAATTTTGAATTATTTCCTAGTACTTTTTTGTCCAATAGGGGACAGGTTGGTTTCTGCAGTAGCCAATAGACGCACTAACGCCGAAAAAAGTTCAAAAATCGTTTAGTCTATTTTAGATAAAAATATATCGATTTGACATTTAACTAGATATTAAAACTTAGCTGCTTTATAGAGTGTGGGTTAAAAAGGGCCTTATTGCCGGATAATTTGGGATCTATTAAACCTATCTCAATATTTTTTACTTTAAAATTGCGATTTCTACAAGCAAAATGTGATTTTTTACTGTCAAAATTGAGAAATGACAAAAAGGGGTTTAAACCTCATAGGTCAACAAAAATTGACTTCTGATAAGTTATAAAAAGAGCAAAAGAATCGTAGAGCAACTTAAATTGAATTATATTTGTAGAACTACAATCCAGGCAACCCAATATACACGAGTAATTTATGAGTGAAAAAATTTAAATTTATATCTCTGTTAAAAATTCTAATATTGAAAAATGTGTTCTTGTAGGCTTTGCACCTCCATTTTTTTTGCTATAGATTTTAAATTTTTGGGGTTGGATTACACTACTACCTAATCAAAACATTAAGTTCTTAATTTTAAGGTATCTGATATACTACATCTCGAAAAAAATTCCATAGATTTAGACGAGGAGAAAATATCTAGAAAAAAACATACTTTGAAAAAATTCTATTCTTAATTTGGAAAACTGTTTTTTCTTTGTAAAATGATTCTAACATTTTGAATATGCCATTAATACTGAAGTAAAGTAATAAATTGTTTTGCTCAAAATTGAATAAAACGAACATTTATCTGGTGACGTGTATGCAATGATAAAATAATTTTCACCTGTCAGGTGTTCAATAATCTATCATTTAAGATAAAGCACCTGCAATGATAATAACCGTTATCCATTGTATTTATATTTGTCACAAATCAAAACTTAATATTTAGTATCAATTATTTTTTTGACTGTGATCTGAATTCTAACATGGGAGACTATCAGTTAACTGTTCTCGTTTTCTCTTTATTATTTATATGTAATTTTAATTAAAATTAAGCAAATAGTTTAATTTTAAACTAATTAATTTCTTTTTAGATAATACAAATTCACAAATTTTTCAATGTTTTGACAATTCGGATTGTATTGATGAAGCCACTTGTGAAAATAATATTTGTGAATGTCCTAGAGGAAAAGTCTTCAATAGATTTGGAGATAAATGTTTAGATTGTAAGTAAGTAAATTAATTATTTTTTGAAGAAACAAAAAAATTTTTTTTCGCAGTAATCATAGATATTTCTTTGATATGTGAGGAAGACGCTCAATGTTCGTTGTTGCAAGGAGGTTATATTTGTGGTAGCAATAAAAAATGTGATTGTTCTGAAGGATGGCACTATTTTCAAGGAAAATGCACTAGAACTTTAAATTTATATGACGATTGTACAGAAGATATCGATTGTTTCGATGGACGTTTTTTGACTTCTAAGATATGCAAGGATAATAAATGTGTTTGTAATGATGGTTATTATGAACGGAGCGGTCTTGATTGTAGACCGGAAGCAAGTAAGAAATGAAACATTTAAATATTGAAGCTATTTTGGAAATGCCATTGAACCTAGAATAATTAAAACATTTTTGCTACTTACTAAGTTCCAATTTCTTCAAATTTCCTGCATACAGAATCATCCTCAATACATACTTACCTTACTTTTAGTGTTTATATACATTGCAAAATTTTTTGACCACTATATCTTTCCACCACCAAAAGTGCTCTCTTTAAATAAAGTTTCTCTCAAATTAAATTTATTATTTTCACATAAACTTTTTAGAAAATGAAGGAGATTATTGTAATATAGATTTAGATTGCAAAGGCATAAATCACATTTGTGATAACGCAAAATGTAAAGCGCCATCAAAAACAGATTCAAAATTATACAACATACAAGAAGAAGTTTTTGATTTCACTTATATAAACGAATATTGTGATGACACAAAGAAATGTACAATGGCACACACCACTTGTGTAGATAATGTATGTGTTTGTGAGGATAATTATACTTGGCTAAATAATAAATGTCTAAAAGGTAATTTTACTGAAGATACTGTGACAAAACTTTTAAATAATGGATCTATTTTCAGAATGCCGCGAAAATGATGATTGTGTAACAAATTCGTACTGTTCACCAATTTCGCAAGTATGTGTTTGTGATGTTGGATATTTTGATCAAAAAGATAAATGCTTAAAGGGTAAATTTTGATAAAAATCCTATCCAAAATTTTTGATTAATACTTCTTCCAGAATTGGGGATGGATTGTACAATTGATGAGGACTGCGGAGCTCCTGATTCATTTTGTATAGGAAATAAATGTACATGTGAAAATAAGCAGATGTCAGGAAACAAACAAAATTGCTTAAATGTGGCCACTTCGCCTGTTTTCAGATGTTCCACTGATTATTCGTGCATTACTTTCGGAAAAAATTATCAATGTTTGGAAGAAGGTCTAGAAAAAGTCTGCAGATGCACCGGAAGTTATTCTTTAAATAAGGAAACGATCTGTAGTGGTTTGTATAAAGTTTTATTAAATAATTTGATTTGATTATGATCAATATTCATGATATTGCATAGTTTCTTCTTTTCTTCTTTATAATTTGATATCTGTTTTTAGATTTAGGATGTCGGTGCGATAAAGATTGTACTACTATAAAGAATTCAAATTGTGGGGCTAATGGAGTATGTGTTTGTAGTGAAAATTCCCTACAAGAAGGTGATATTTGTTATCAATGTAAGTAATCAAAATTTAAAGCAATTGAGAAAAAATTGAATTATTCCGTTGTAGTTTTAGGAGAAATTTGTACAGAAAATAATGATTGCTCCAAAGTTGAAAATGCAGAATGTTCAGAAAATAATGTTTGCGCATGTAAAACCGATTTCAGTCAAAAGAGTAATACAGAATGCGTACCAGGTAAGAATAAAAAGACTTTTTATATGTTTAGATAAAAACTAATTCGTTGTAGTGGCCGAATTGGAGGAAAAATGTTCATTTGATGAACAGTGTACAAATGATAATACCATATGCAGTGAAGATGAAAAAGTTTGTGTCTGCAAAGAGAATTATGTGCCTATAGATGGATATTGTCTCGAAGCTGCAGAAAGTAAGTAGAATTCTTTTCTTTTTTTACTAAAGTAATACTTTTGGAATACCAAGTCTATTTATATCTTATCTACAAATTTGAAACAATATTGTTTATAGAAATTGGTGATTCCTGCACCCACCATGATGTTTGTTCAGCCGATTTGGGTCCAAATGTCATATGTAGAAGTGGCAAATGCCAGTGTGATGTTGACATGTCTCCTACTGTAGATTTGGGTGATTGCGTATCAGATGGAAATATTCCTATAGCAACCAATTTACTTCTAATAATTCTATTTTTAACTTATTTCGTTGTGTGATCAATTTTTATAGAACTAGTATGTACATATTGTAGATACCCTTTTTTATTTATTTTGTTTAATAATAATATATCTTGCAATAAAGTTTTTGATTATGTTGCCTAGAAGTGTCAAAACATTTTTTTTAAACGTTTTGCATTCCCAGTATAATTCAAAATCTGGAAAAATTGTTGATAGCAGAGAAGAAAATGTTGCAGAAGTACCCGAATCTTACGCAAAAAGCATCTTATTAATTTATGCAATGTTTCTTTTCAGTTTTGATAAACCTTTATTATACAAACACTTAACAGTATAGAAACAACATAAAGACATGTTTACATATGTTTTTAATAATCTATATCATATTTACAGAACGTTTATTTGTTTTTGTTGTTTTTGATTTTTTTTTTTGTAAACAATTATTTCATGTTATAAATAAAGTTTTCTTTATGAATATAAATAAAGTGATAAGTGGGATTAGTAGATTATCTGTCACATAGTTTGGAGGTGATATTCTTTGGTCTGGGTCACTGTCACTTACACTAAAGTGTCACTAGAAACAATACGTACGTTGGCCCGGGCATGTGGATGACGTAGGCGAGTTTAAAACAGCAGGTCTCCTTCCCGGGCATTCTGGTCATCCATAGTAATACATGTTATTTGATGCGGTATTCAGGCTTCGTGGGACTTCATTTTCCGGAGCTCTTCTAAGAGTATGTGAATGTACATGTGGATACCGTACAACTTCAGCGATGCTTCCGACTGGTGCTGGTGAATGAATTGCAACTGTTGGAACAGGAAGAGGAGTGGTTAAGTCAATATCCGCATCTACTTCGCTTATATCATCTGCGAAACCATTTGGTATCGTGTTTTCTGCAATATTTGTTGCATGGAATTTAGCATCTCTTCTAACACGATGACGTTGGACTAGTAATCTGCTTACTAAAAGAATGAGACATAGTAGGACTCCTCCTCCTAGGCTTAAGATGAGGTACAAATAAAATTTTTCTTGATTTTCTGGAAAATAAAGAATCTTTAAATTAAAAGATCTTATGGATTTGCAGATACATGCAGCAGCAAATGCAGAACCAGCGCAGATAGTGGGGAAAATTCATTCAATTATGTAGGTACTTACGTGATATGTAGGTGTATGCATTTATCCATTCTGAAATGAATCCTATAACTCGCTTTCTGTCACTTGGATCTGATGTGTACACCGTGATAGTACAGTTGGGGTCAGAAATATCGTCAGCTTGCATGTCTTTGGTTGATTTCTGCAGAAAAGGATTGCGAGTGGGACGGAATGGGTTACGTGATCGTGGAGTACTAGTGTATGGTTTAAAGGATGCTGTAATCGAAAGATAAATTCAGATCGAATCGTTTGTTTTTTTTCATTGTGTATGTATTACAATTGTGATTGGTGCATGTGTATATGCATGCTCGCGGTGTTGTTTAATTGTCGCGAATATTTATACCGATTACCCACTGGAGATCAAAACCACAGGTGAAGAGAGAGATAGATAGATAGAGGGCTATGTTACAGTGAGAAAAATAAGCCGGGGAATTTAGTTAGGAGATAAGCTGGCAGCAATTAGTGCGCACTATTAAAAACAACAAAGATCTATTTATATTTTTTTAGGCATGCATGCGCCGATTTTGTGTTAATTAAAATTTACCTGCATCAACTTCCTTCGATTTGGCATGTGGCGGAATTTTCGAGCTAGAAGTCGGACTATCTTTCGTTAAATTATCTTCTTTCCCTCCAAATTCATCTAAATTTGGTAGTACGGGTGAAGATGGTGACTGTCTAATGACTGGTCCTATGGGTGGATAAATTTCATCTCCAATATCTTCATTCATATCCAAATCCGATTCCACTTCATCAGACTCCAAATGCGAGTAGGTTTCCTTCAATACCTTTCGTGGCACTGTGTGCATTATGTCATTAGTGTGATAAAAATAGGATGAAAACAGTTCTTACCGCATGTATAAGCCACTCTTAAGTACATTCTGGTTTGAGGTCTACACGGATTGCCAAATGTGCTAGCATCCGCAGAGAGTTCGCAACTGCGCTTGCCGTGACATATTTGCATAACGGTCTCGGTAGCGTAACTCACCAAACATGCTATTTGAAACAAGATTATGTAAGAAAAGTTTTTGAAAGCCAAATAAAAATGTATATAGTACATACTTTCCTCGGAAACTCCTTGCGGCTGAGGGCATTGGAAGCTCTCGTATTCCGTACGGCCGTAACTAGCGCTATACACTGCTACTCTAGAATTTGGATTACATTTCAATTGCATGCGTTCATTCTCACAAGCTACTTTACTCCGAAATTCATCTGCAAATCAAATATCATTTTATAATAAATATCCATATTTAACATATTTTTTTTAATTGTCCACTGACAAAAAATATTTCTTGTATAAGAGACATTCTATTTTAATAAAAACTAATAGGAGATAATTATTTTTTTGAACTGAAAAATATGGACCTTTCGTTTGGAAATTTAAAACGAAAAATAAATGATTCGGTTGTAACTGTGATAGTTTTAGTTAGTTAGTAAATTTGTTTTAGTTAAATAGTTAATTCTGCAATTTAAAAATTGGATTGAAATTCGATTTGATATAAAAGCTGTAAAGCTATTTCCCTCGTATAGACTATTTATTTAAATTAAAATTAATTAAAAGCCTTTCTGAAAAAAAAAAATTCCAACCCCCATAAATTAATTAAAGAAATGACGGTTTCCCCAAAATTTTATTCCAATCACATCTTAAATTGATCTCCCATGAAAGCACCGGATTAAATATTCCGGCGCACTTTATATTTGTGACACCCCTAAGGAATACAACGTTCGTTCACCCTTTACAATAATTCCTCGGGTATTTGGAGTTGATTTCAAAAAGCTCATCAGAGAATTCATTTTATGAATCGAAATATTACGACCTCGTTTATTTCAAATTGTCTTCCTTCCCCAACACAACATTTTTACTTGTAGGATCCGTGTTAATCCTTCAGATATTTAATTTAAAATGTTTACTGATCTTAATAAGCCAATTAGAAGAGGAAATCATTTGAATATGAAATGCGGCTCAGTTTACTTTAATTAAATTATTTACTTTCAGTCGTAAATATCGAAACATGGAATTTCAACAAAAATGTTTCTTTGATCTACAAAAAATGTTTTTGCCAATAAAATTGTTTAGAGGTAGCTGCGCAATAAATTAGTGAAAAATTTTGTTCTGTTTAGTTTACTTACATGGCCTGCATTTATAAGCGACTTCTACATATTTCCTTTCTCCGGGACAAGGATCCCCTCCGAATGTTTTGGGTGATGCTTGGAATTTACATTGGCTCTTCTTCTGGCAGGCTTCTACTACGGTCTGCAACAGTGAATACTAGGTACCGTCAGTCAGATCGGCTGTTTTCTCCCAGGAGTTATGAGAAAATGTTTTGCGAAGCGTGTACTTTCAGTGTTATTACATAACTTCAACTACAGTCCAGAAACGAACAGCTCAACTTCATGTAGTACAGCAATTAATAATAAGTTAAATCATAAAGGTCCATTCGAAGATTATCGATTCATTTGAGTTTTGTTTGGAAATTTAGTTTGGCTTTTTTTAAATACATAATTATTTATTGTAATTTTAATAAATCATTTCGATTCTTGAAATAAATATTTTTAATAAGAAATTGAGGAAACAATATAAAATAAAAATGTTGCAAAGTTATTAGAATCGATAATCTTTGAATTGTAATTGAAGTTTATGTTTTTGTATTAGTTGCGATGAAGCAATTGTGACAGAAATAATACAAAAGCAAGAGCGCAAATGGCGTAGCTAAAGAACATAAAAAAGAAATAGTTAATAATGTTAGTGTAAATTACACTTACTCTCCCCCAAGTGCCTTGAGTCACCTCTTCCCATTTACTCTGCAAGTAAGCATATGCGAGCCATTGAATTTTCTAAATTAAAACTATAACTACAAAATTTTGTTCAAATATCCTAGAATACCTAGAATATTTAAATCTGTACCAGTTCTTCCCTTTTAGGCCAAATTATTTTTTGCACTTGTCTAAGTGGTTCCAAAATCGTTTACCACTTTTGAGTATAAAAAACTCATAATCCGGTTCTGGTCTCAATATTAGTTTAAAATTCGTTAGGTTACTATATTTACAAATATTAAATATAAAACTAAGTTTTGAAAGATACTGACCTGTAATGTGTTGGGCCAGAGGCAGGAGTTGTTGTAACCGTGTGAATTTCGTGTAACCACCGATTGTGTGGCTCTGGGTTTGCAGAGAGACTTTGCCGGTGCAGATTTTCCGTACTGAGCTACTTGGACAGATATTGTAGTACCAGGGGGACATTTCAATGTGACTAGATCATCATCGCAGCCGGCGCGTTGATAAGTTCTTAATGTTCCTGATAAAAGAGCTGTAGTGTTGTAGAAGGAGATACCAAAACCAATTCCACCACCACCAAATAAAAGAAAAAGAAAAAAGTGCATTAGAATTAAGATGTTAATATGTTAGGATTTGTGATTTTATTTCACCTTCACATTTAATGAAAGTTATATTAATATTTTATTTGGAAATTGAGTGTCAAAACAGAAAACTGAAAATTATTGCTTTAGTTTAAATTTTGAAAATTTTGTTATTGTTTTACGTAACGAGCCCTAGATTTTTTCAAAATTTAGTAAATAGCGTTTCAGTTTAAGCCATTGTTCTTTCTGAAAGTTACTATATGTTTTAACTTTCTTTAAACTAGAAAGACTGATTGTTTCGGAAAAAAAGTTTTGGATATAAAATATTAAAAATGATTGGTAAGCGCTAAATATTAAATGGAACAGTATAGTTCTAGTTCTGGTACTAAATAAACTATAATTGCAAGGGTCGATAATAACTTTTGAAGTTTTTCTTCAGAAAAAATCTGAAATCGGTAACTTTAATTATTCGATAAAGTTTTTTACAACTTTGACATTTAAATCAGTTTATGACCTTCAAATAACAAAAGCATCAACCAGTAGATATTCCTCTGGTCATGGTACTGTGAACAAGTTAATGCTGTTCTTGCATTTTGCAGTGATAGGCCGTAAACAAAGTTGTAAAAATCTCTAACTAAACCATATTTTTGATTTTAATTCTAAAAGGAAAGTGGATCGTAATTTATAGATAGTGCAGAATTGATTGCTTTTATATAAATTGAATAATGAGTAAATCAGATATCTTTAGGAGTATTAGTGCAAATGGTGCTTTTGTCGTAAACCTAACCAGAGGATTGGGATTTTAACAAAAAGCTGGTAAAACGGGGTGCAATAAATTCTCAATGAGACAAGCTACATGTATCCGGGTAGAGCAGCATTGAAGCAGCACCGAAACAGCACTGAAAGCGCATAAATTAGGGAAGCGACCGATTGGGCACGAGTGCCGCTGTTTGGATTTGGATGATTACCTAGCACATCCACCCTCCGTTCCATTTGAGAATGTCCGATCTGAATAAAGGTGAGAAAAAAAATTAACTTCAGCGTCACCCTCACCTGAATTTCCATATTTGCACATTTTACCTCTGAGAAATAGCGCGCGCGTCTACATTAAGTCGACAACCTTTCCGATTTACTATCATTTCGTTACTAAACAATACCAGTCAGTTGGCAGTTTGACAAATCGTTAGACGTACGAGTCGACTTATTATTCTGCTTGCGTTATATGTCGTGGGGCAGTGGCCCGTGCATCTTCTTCATAGCGGTTTTTAGTAAATTTAGCTCAGTGCGTACACGTAGTACGAACGCTATCGAGATGTCAGCGGTCTCACCCACAAATAGAATCCTCGTAAAAACTGCAAATAACAAACGGATCATTCCTGAGGCATTTCAAATATTTC
The DNA here is from genome assembly GCA_027574865.2 of Coproporus ventriculus. NCBI lineage: Eukaryota > Metazoa > Arthropoda > Insecta > Coleoptera > Staphylinidae > Coproporus > Coproporus ventriculus. Next base: position 32,216 of record JAODAH020017968.1, on the reverse strand, counting down.
GCTCGTAACGCGCACCCTAAATTATTCATCGATAACCCGGAATATTCTTCCCACCATTATCCGCATATTTTCACCCTTATTATAATATCCAGTTACACATAATATCAATTTGGACTTTTATATTAAATATGCGAAAATATTTTCACCTAAAATTTTCATTAAGGAACGATTTAGTCATTTTTAATCGTTCGAACTTTTTCGTTACTTCATCAATCACGCATCTATCCACAAATTTTATTCGCGGTGAGCACGCATATTGCAAAGAAAAAAAAATGAAAAAACAAGATGAGTAATCCATTATCAACTTAATTATTTTTATCAAATTTATTTTTAAGATATACCTTTCTATTAAAATTCTTAAACGTTTAGGATAAAGTCATTAATAATATTTTGCAATAATGCTTTTCAAAACAAGATAAGGAATAAAAAATTTGTTTACGCCGTTTTATTTCGAGGTCTAAAATTTTATTAAGTCTTTTCATTTGTTATGCATTTGAGGCAAATAATTTGAAATAACTCAATTCATTAAATTTTTATATGTTTATAATAAATTAAATGTTTATTTCTTAAAATGAAAGTAAGTTAATTCATAAATGATTATTTAACATAAGACTGAGCCACAAGGGTTTTGTTACACTGTCTCGCATTCCCCATATTAACAATTTATATGTCTAGTACGTTTCCCATTTGAAAATAAACAGCTCGAAATTAATTTGCAAATTTATTGCAAAATAAAAGATTGGCTCAAGTAGAGAAATCTATGAATACATGAAAACGAGCTTTTTCTATAACGTCCGAGTGGAACAGGGGTGACACTTATTGAAGCGAGGAGTTATTGCACACCAATATTTTCTTTAGGTAACATATACTAGAGTCATTTAATCTTATTTTACTTATGCCCGGAAAGGAAGAGTGATACACCCCAATTCGAATTTTTCTTCCAAAGAGATAGATTCTGAATTGGAATAATAGGACTTGATGACAAGTTTGTAATGAAACAATTTGGAGTGATATATTGATAAAGCTCGATTTTCAAAAGTACGCATCATTAATGTAAATTTGCGTCCTGATCTGCAAAGTTTCGGGTGCGAGAAAAGAATTTAAAGTTAAAATTGCTTACACTTCTCGACCTACATTGTCCTTTTATTAAAGTCACTCTGTCACCACAATATAAAAAAACGCGCTATTTTTGCCTATACATTTTAGATCGAATTTTCTTCCCTTCCTTTAACTTCCACATGTCATAAATAATTTTCTGTTAAATTTAATCTTTAAATATTTATCCAACTAGAATACCTACCAAGAGAAATAGGGCACATTTCATTAGCTTTTATAGTACGTCGTTATTTTTAGAATTGTATCTGGCAGGCCATAATTTTTTTTTCGGAACATTTGCATCCCATAAATGTTTACAAACATTAATAGATGGGAACAAGATTAACGCGACAACTTACCTTTCTGTATAAAAGGTAATTCCTGTTAAATCCCCAAATTGCTAGGAATAATCTCTTCATCTGATAACATCCCTCTCCCAAAATAAAGGACGAATAAAATCACCATCGTTCCCTTTCTAAATCTTTAAATAAAGAACTCATTAAATTGAATTTTATTTTTCCTTAAATATACATATATTATAAAAATATACAAACTATGCATTAAATATATTTGAATGCGATCTAAATTTTGATTTTTTTTTTATAAATCAAAATAAATGATGATGATGGAACAAAAAGTTACTATCACAAATAAGAGGAATTTCGAAAAAATAAATCACGTACAAACGATTAAAATGACTTGTAATTTAAAACTTCAGCATTTAATTAAATATAAAAATTAACGGCCAACGTTTCGACAGTTTTAATGATTATGTTCTGATGAAGGATGCAACAATTAATATACATAACTGAAATGTTGTACAAACATTAGCATCAACGTTTTATATTTAGTAAAATTGAAATTATGTATGTCAAACGAAAATTTAATTAAATTACTTCAATATTTATTGTTTATAGAATCCTGGATCTAGGCAAACATGCTACCACTCGGCTACTTAAGGACAGAGCTTAAAGGGATTTTAAATTCAGAAGGTTTATTTTAGTACATACATATATTTATTATTCAAGATCTTTACTTGGCACGAGCTTAGGAGAAAAATGGGATCTTATTGTTGAAAGGGAATTAATTTATGAGTTTTATGTTTAGAAAACGGTATCCTTTTTTTATGTAATTTTATACGATGGATGAATATGTTTGTCAAGTGAGCATTAAGTTTTATCTGTCACCAGAAGGGAAAATAGAATAGGGCTATCAAGTATAATATGGTGAGGATATTTAAGTATATAAAATGTTTGTATTTGTGGAAGGGTTGTGTTTCAAGTCATTTGGGTACTCGATGTCACATCTCTTAATGTTTTTATTAGCAACATTATAGTTGTTGACGTGTATATGATACCGCAGTTGCACTTCCCTTTTTATGGCTTCTTAAACACACGAATAAATAGCTACATTTACATGTGCTTGAAATGAATCTGCATTTCTTTAGGTAGCGATTTATAGCTTGTTCATGCTTCTCTAGAAGTAAGTGTTTATTATCACACTTATATTTGTGGTCATGTGTTTCACATTTCTTACTTAGATTTTTTTTTAAATGTTATACAGATGCTGTTAAAGATTTTTTAGATCAATTATACACCCCAAAACAATTCCCGGAAATGTAAAAGTCAATTTCAATTTTATTCATGAAAATCCTATCAATAGCACTTGCGTTTATATCCTGAACGTTCCAAGAATATTTATCTTCTTTGATATATTATCATGTATCGGGTTTGTGCTAATTTATTCTCTACCATAACTTGCGTTTATCCCATGCATATTTCCTAATCAATCCCTAACCAGGCTTGATGAAAGGTCCTACATATCTAGAGGGAATATCTTTACATTCTAATACAACTTTCTCTATAACTTACTTTATTAAGTTACAAAAAGCATATCAATTCGGAATATTATTTATATTTAATAAAGTAATTATATTCTATTTTTATATTGCATTATATTAGAACCAATTTACAATTTTATGCATCGTCTAATTTATTCATCGAATGTACACACAAGTTATATAATATTTTGAAATCTTTGCCATAAATTATATTGTGGTCGCAAGTCAGTGTTTAATGATCTATTTTCTATCGTAAACTTGCCGTTTCACATTTATTACTGCCATAAAGCAATTTCATTCGGTCTTGCTAGCTCAATTATACTATGGACTACCGATTGTCTAGGAAGTCAAACACTTAGTAACATCCATTCCAGAATGATAACAATCTATATTCTGAATGTTTAATTTTCGCCATTTCTCTACTATATACCATTGCAAATAATATTATTTTATACAGTAAATTGCATAAGAAAAAAATTTAAAACACCCGGGCAAGTTTAGTAAAAAAATTGTATGAATAAATTTAATACCAACACAAAACGTAAAAAATCGGATGCTATAATGATGCTATTATGAGAGTATGTTAAGATTCTAATGTAGAAAAAAAATATTTTTATTATTTTTAAAACTCCTTTCTTTCGGTTAAGTTTGTTGAAAGCATCCTAAACATCTGTTTAAGCTACCATGATATTTTTTTTTATTCAAAATCCGATTATTACTTTGATTGTCAGCTTAGTAACTTCTAAAAGAGCTTTTAATATAAGAATCGAATGGCTGTGCAATTCTGACGCGAATTCATTTCACATTTCAACAGGCAATTTTAATTCAATATTTCAAGTCATATGAACGAACAAATTTTATTTTATAAATATTAATGGGGAATTTAATTGTAAAAGTTTCAATTAATATTGTGTGATATTTATTCAAATTCGAAAATATGTTTCGACTATATGTAAAGTGAAAACCTTAAAAGTGGGACCCTTTATTTAATGAGGATTTTTTGATTGACGCTTTTCAATGTTGGACAAACAATTCAAATGTGGGATAGTCCCAATTAAAACAAAATTTATACATACACAATGCTTGCATTATTATATTGTTTTTGCAGTTTTTTCAATTTTTAGATACAAATAATTAAGAATCCAAAGTAAATAGAATTAACAAATTTGACCGTTCTGTTTTCCTTCGATATTTGGACATTTAGATAACTCAATTGAAATAAAACTAAGACAAAAAAATTCTTTATTTAATTTTGAAAAATGCTGTTGTTGAGTGAGAGTCCGCAGAAAGTTTTATTAGTAGTTAATAAAGTTTTAAAAATATCAAGTTTTACACATAGAAAAACAAGTTGTAAAATCACCCTCCAGACTGATTTATTTAAGCGCATAAACAGTCTTGAATTATTTACTCTCCAGTGTCGGTTGAGTGGAATTGAAACACGAGGACACTCGATTATTCAGGTTTTCCACCATCTATTAATTTCAGAGGTAGCATGAAATACAACAAACATTAGTGTTTATTAATGAAGCATTTCAATTTTTTTTATTTGAAATAAAATAAAAGTGGGCGTGATGTGTTACCAAAGTGTCCTATCAAGTAATTGATGGTTTCGGATATTCGTCGTAAATCTGTGTACTATCTCTGATTTCCATTCAGGGTTGTTGGAACTCATACTCTAACAAGTAAATCAATCATTCCATAACTTGAAATTAATTGATCATATCGCATCCATTATTTACATGAATATTCTCGAGTAGAGCTTCAAATTATTATCTGGGGAAGTTTAATAAGTAGGACGACGACAAGCTCATATTGAATTTGAGCGGTTTTGAAATAAGGTGCGCGCAATTGGAATACTCTTTTTTTTTTTGGTATGCAATGAACAAAAATTATTAGAAAAGAATGTCACGTATCTTGAAAACGAAGACCGAAAGCGCAGCTTGATGAGCAAATCGTGATAACTCGTATCTGGGTGGCAGATGAATACCGACATGAATAGAATTTCTGCACGGGTCCTTGTAAAAAAATAAAAGGGACCGTATTATATCCACAGGAACAAAAAAAAATTCACCCTAAAAACAAACAGTATCGATTTGGTACACGCACATACTACTTTTATATCCCGATATTAATTTTACCCCCTTATCTATTGTCGTATCATATGAACCAAAATTTTTCTATTCGGTTTTTCTGCCTTAACTTTAACTTCACTTCATTGTTACATTTTTTCTATTTTATTCACCGTCATTGTTAATTTATGATAGAGAAATTAAAGAATTCTAAATTTTGCAAGCGGAGGTAACAGCAATAATTTTCTGGATAAGTTCAAATGCTTGTGTGCGGTGTTAAACTATATAATTATAATTTAATAAAAACAATTACTCAAAATAATTAGAGGTGAACTAACGCCGTCTATATAAGAATTAAGAGAATATGATTTCCATTTGTATATATGAGCTTCTAATTTATAATTATGTTAACCAGTAAATGATTTTGTATGATTCCTTGAAATTGAAGATGTTTATAATCCCGTTTAAGACTCACCGAGTGAAACAATTTTTGTAGAAAAAGAATTGAACGGGCAGGTCGAGGGGGTCTAAATAGAAATTTTCCATCGTAAAATATAATTAAATTTTCCAGAAGTGCAAAACTGCAAATGAACAAAAATAAATATGAAATACTAGCCCTGGCTGTAATACAACGCGATTCGATATAAATTCTATGGTTCAGTTGAGCGGATGCGAATCATTGCGGAAAAACGAAAATTCCTTCTAGTATTTATAAAGAAAAACTGTTATACATCCCTCTCTACCATACATTCCGAAATTGACAAAATATTGCAAGTTACACGATTCGTTCGAAATTCCTTTGCACAAAGGATTCGCGCCACATTTAATCACCCAAACAGAAAGGTTATTGAAATACTAAAGATCATGTTATATACTACCTTAATTAACTCGAAAACCAAACTCCTTACGAATTTACATTTCGGTTAATTTAGAGGCTGAACGCAATCATTACATTTGGTTACTCGTATTCAGTTATCTAACTGAACATAAATACAACACAATTTACGGAGACAAAGGCTTAAAACACCTCGTGCATACATTTACAATAATGCTGGAAATAATTTCATTAAAAATTTAATCGATTCATTACATTAATTTTCTATTGAATTATTTCAATTAAAACTTGTTATTGTAATAATCAAATAGTTATATTTTAATCAGATAAATTTACGCATGTTACTATTTTAGTGGGTAAGTGATGTTCACACGTGCTTAATTAGTCGGTTTTACTTTTTGAAGGGAGCTGGAAAATCAAATTTATGCGGAAGGGAGAAAAGCACCACATTCACAGGAATAATGGTGTGAAATATGTTAAGGAACGTTAAATGTCTCAAGTAAATTTTGACAATTCTAGGCTAATTTAAGGGTTTAAGCACATTTTAATTTCACAAAAACTTTACGACCTCACTCTACATTTTTAAAAATAGACTAAATGATTTTAAAATATCTAACGACAGATTTCAATCATCAAATTTTACTTAGAACAGATAATAAATATATTTTAATTATTTTAATATATTTATATAGTATTTCAAAATTGTAAAGTTAAGAAATAATTCCATTATTAATGAAAATAATCAATCAATTTCGTAATTATTACACAAAAAAAAATCAGAAATATGATTTATATGTGGAATTTTGAAAATAGTTATTGTTTTCATTATACATATAACAATTTCTATTAAAAAATATCTTATTTTCCATTCTACTACAATTTTAAAAATGTTTCTATTATGCATACAAAAACACGCACGTTTAATATTTTTCAATATAATGAATTGTAAACTTGCAACTCCACTATGATAACACGTAAAAAAAAATTGAATAGAAGGTTATGTTTCAGGGCATTGAGATCAATGTTACATAAAACCAACAAAAACTTTTAATTTTTGTAATAAATTCTGCATCCCCTATTTTAAAAGGAAAGTTGAGCTGTGAATTATTCCATATGCTTCCCGCTTGGAAGAAGAAAAAAAAAACATTTCGTTTAATTTCTATTCAACGAAAACGTCTTTAATAAACTTAAGAAATTTAATTACAGCCATTAATAACGATTTTAAAATAAAAGGACTTTTTGCACATTATCAAACTTGGATCGCCTTTAAAAAGAGAATCATCTTTCTCTTAGTTCACAGACTTTGCTTTTACAGAGATAGAATAACTTAAGTTTCTATCAATGGATATTACAATGTATAAATATGTATCGGCGTGCACAAAGCATAAGTTAATTACTGAATAAACCTTTGTTATTCAAATTCACTATTTAAACTTAAATATATTTAGGAGATGGTGGAAAAGATAATGAATAGTGGGACAGGTTATTCGTCAAGTAGAAAAATATTTGCCGATTTTTATGTAAATCGATCGGGGTTTACTCGTGCAATTCATGTGAATACTTTGTGATAAATTGGAGCGAACGTTCATTTTTAAATGAATACGTCGTGTGTGCTTAAAAGATAGCAGTAATTTATTAATAATATTTTCATTTAGTTCATCTCAAAAGAGGCAAATTACATACTACTCACGTGAGCTCTTTTGATATTTCAGTGTTAAGCCATGTAGAATAACAAAGAGTCTTCCCTTGTTATCCACTACTAACTAACTTCACAGGTTTTATAATTTCCCACTCAAACTTAAAATATTTGTTTAAATTTATACCCAACTACTAGTTTTACCATTATTACTACTTTATTTTTATGAAAATCCAATTTCGCTAACGCATTACCTACTTTTATATACAAGTTGGAAAGTATATTTCATTGATTATTATTTTATAAAGTTTGGATGTTTAGAAATTTTATAAGATCCAATATAGGTAGGATAAATAAAATTAGAAAACGAGAAGAATTCTTGAAATTTCTATAAATATGAAGAAATAAAAAATAACAAGTCACTGTAAACACCTTTCATGTGTGTTGTCTGTTTGCATTTACATTTAAATTGTTTGAAAATTCCATTATTAAACAAATCAAGAATAAGGATAATTATCCGGCAATGGAATCATGCTGTTTTTATAAATCGTTCTTCCTTAAATCGAAAATTCCCTTTAAAGTTCCTTTTTTTTAAGTATTTCTGCTTGTAATATTGTTTTTCTTTTTCGTTTTCGTTTCATGTCTATTCCATTATAGCTTTCAACATACCAATAAAAACTTTTCAAACTCTTTTTAACATTATTTTATGTACAATCTGATTTATTTATTTCTTCGTGTAGTTATTATTTATATTTAGAATAAGAGGAACTTTTTAATTTAATATATTTACATTTTATATTAATCAATTTCAGTAAGTGAATTGAACAACATTGCATTAGTGACATAGGTTTTTTTTTGTTATCAGTAAATTGAGTCACATAGCAAAAGAAACCCATTTAAGATAAAAGAAGAAGATTATTGAAAAATAAGTGAGTTTTCAGAGAGGCACCCAATCTTGCATAATCTTGAAAGCGTTATGCAGGAATCCCAATCGAATGTCCAAAAAGAGCGCGCTGTTTTTATCTTATTCCTTTTCATAACTATTGATCTGATTTTGAGTAGAAATTTATGTAAGTAATGCACACTAGAAATTGAGAGGGTGGTAGAAGATGCGATAGGTATTAGTAAGATAAGTGATTACTTTTGTATGTGTATATGTGCATTAAGAGATATAATTGTAAATCATAAATATTGAGAAAAGTTTGTTTCAGTAGGTAAGTAACTTTAAAAAGCTGTAAAGCTTGATAAAGTTCTATTCGTGCAACTTCTTATTCCTCTTTTTGAAACTTGGAGGATTCACTTAAATAAATGTCCAAACCGACCTCTACTTATATATTTATGTAACTTTACTAAATTTTTTTCTTCATTTTTTTATCGATTAAACTGATTAAATAACATTGCACTGCTTATCTAAATTCAGAAAGTTTATTTGACTGAAAAGCAGAGGTGATCAGTAATATTATTGAAATTATCAAAATAATATTACACTTATCCCCCGATTTTCACGGCACTTGTTTTACACGATTTCGCTTTTACCAGGTTTATAAATTAACATCAGTTTTCAAAAAATTGATAAATAATATATTGAGATCCTAGGACGGAAAGTTGGAAATTCATATGTTAATAGTAATGTTAACTTTTTTATGAACAAATAATAAAATATGTTATATTATTTTTAAAAAAATTTTTAAATAAAATTTTTTTATATTGTCTTTTTTTTTTATTTATTACCCATCATAACAAAGACGAAAGTATAAAATTGATCAGATAATAAAATATGTATAAATATGAATACGAGTTTAATCGACCCAAACACATTATGCTCGTGGTACATATGATTAATTCTTTATTTTATTAAAACTTTAAATTCTATAACTAACTTATTTAAGATGAAAAATTTGAAAGTTTCCATTTAATCGTAATTGTATTGTATCATTTTGTTCGTGCATTGAGCTTGTAAACAACTAGACGGAATAAGAAGAGTTGAGATGTAAGATAAATGTACATATTACCTGTTTACAAAATGTTATCCCTTGACATTCATACAGAGAATTTAAAATTAGCCTCCGGTATTCTCTACATATTAAATATTGCACTGAACAAAACGAATATTGCACGTTAAAACCACAGTAATGTGACATTTTAAAATATGAATATGTAAGATTTAACGTTAAAAAAAACTGCATACTTATGGAACCTGTTGAAGGGAAACAATATGCATATTGCAGAGTTTATTATCTCCTAGCTATATTTAAAAAGTTTTTATTATTTCGATTTCCATAAAAAGGAAATAATTTTCCAACTAAACGCGTTTAAAAAGCGCTTTTATGCCAAGCAGAGAGCCCATTCAAAATAATTAATTTCATTTTAAAATCACCTTATTTTAAAATAGCCCTAATCAATCTTTACTCCTTGCTGCGACTTATTCAACGCCTGTTTTAACTTTGTTTTCAGTCAATATTCTCCATTATCACATTTCTTTGGATATAATCGGGGAGGATTGAATTCTTCCACTTCAGCATGTTTGCTTGATTTTTAACTTACTAATAAAATTTTAATATTTAACAGGATTTTTCTATGATGATTCAATATCGCAAAGGCCCCTCTTCACGATAGTCCACGTTGGGCCAACACAAGCCGTTACTATTGTTTAGAGGGACATTAGTTTTTAGGGGGCCAATGTTGGTAAAGGTCGATGGAAGTTGGAAAAAATGTTGGCCAACGATTTTGGGAGATAAATATGTTTGATATATTGGTTTTTAGTATCCGACAGTTTTAGAAATAATAAATTTATTCCGCATCAGTATATTGAGTTTTATGGTTGATCATTTTATTTTTGTGTAAAACTCATTTCGATACTTCAAGTGAAAACTATTCAAGCGAGTTATTTATGCAGTAATTCTCGTAAATGCATTGTAGGTATCCGTGTATGCTGTTGTATATTTTCCATCGACCTTTCCCTCCGGAAAACTTATCTGCTTGCTTCCAGCTCTCTCATTAATTTCCATGTACTTTAAAATATAGCCTGTTTAACCTCCTAGATATAAACAAACAGTTGTTGCTACAGATTATGAAATAAAACCGGATTTTGGAGTTTCGTTTAATTTTATGTGATGACCCTGATAGGATATCAACTTCATGGATATTCTTATTTACATTTTATTATCTAAGTTACTCGTTCGTAAATTATACGCAGGTAATTTAATGCCTGTTGATATTAGTACTAAAAATGCCCGAATGATTTTATTGAAGTCTTATAAGGTAGCTAAAGAGGAAATATCAATTTATATTCATCGATGTACTTAACGATGTATTGAGACGAAAAAATAAATAAATAATTTTTATATTCAAGATTTATGTTCGTGCTAAAATTAGCTGGAATCAGTTAGGGAGGCGGCAGGATGAATCGGTTACATTTACAAGTTAATCAATCTATCTCATCCATGTTAAGTTAGGTTTTCGTACTAAAACAAATAAGACTCGGAAAATCCCAATCGGTTTTAATGAAAAGTCGAATCTGGCAGATCAATCCTCAACTAAATTCTTTAATAGAGACATTTTTAGGTTTTACTGAATTTCTTTGAAACAAAAAAATTTATATACTTTTATGATTTTAAATTTTTATCCATTTTCATTGGTATGAATTATCTATTTTTTAATTTTTCTTAAAAAAAGGTATTAAACTTTCATTAACATTTAATTAATAAGATTTTAAAAAAGAGATATACAAAATTGTTTTATACTGATTATTTAATAACTGTAATCCTTTATTTAAACAATAAGTACATATAAAAATATTGAATGGTAGTTCAATTGTATTACTCACTATTCATACACCACCATATATAATGCAATTTCTCTGTTTCGTATTATAACGTGTTGAATAGATTACAACTTTGTTCGTATAACCTATTCACATACTAATCAGTTTGGGTGCTTTATGGATATTCATACTTTACTGCTTATAATATTTTGAGTGAGATCGGATATTATATAAAACGATGTATTCTTTTTATAAACGAAAAATAATTTAAAGAAGCCTTTGACTATATAGAGTATGAATTTTAATTTCCCTTTTTTTTATTTCAAAACTTCAAAGCTGAAATTTCCGTTGTATTACATTTTTGTTGTGTCAAAAAAAATACTTTCAATGAATAAATTGTTTAAAATTATTTTGTGTTTAGTATAATAATTCGAAATCGCGATTACACTCCTTTAAATACAGAATAGGAGGGTCGTGTCGTGTGGTTTTAAATTGAAGTAGACATATATTGAGTTACTAACACGAGTTTATTGTTAGAATTACAATAATGAATGCAATGTAGTCATTGTGGATTGTTTCGTCAATAGTTTAAATAGAAAATGTTTCAATAACGAACAAGGGATCTTGGTCACTTTCATGTTTTAATGAATCAAATAGAAAATTTTCCTCTATATTTTACGACAACCAGAAAGCTCGTTTTAATTCTGTGAGTATTTGAAACAAATTGTGTGTACTTTGTAAGAAAATTTAATTAACTGATAAAACATGTTGTGAAAATTTTCAAACAATGCAAGATAATTATTTATGTGAGCGTTGTGTATCTATGACATGCTCCGCGAAAAAGACAGTTCACTTCTCATTTTTACTTCCTCAATTAAATATTAATAAGGGAAGTAGTTATGCTCTTTCTCGACAAATTAGCACAAACAATTTTATGCAAGTTTAGCTTTTCTTTAGAAAAAGTCGAAAGTATTTTATAATAGAAGCACAATACTTGTTGCTCATATAAAAAAAGCAAATGTTTTTGTATTCTTACAGGACGATTCTTTTGTTAATTATTTTCCTCCCTTTTATAATTTAATAAAATTCCTCCCTGGCAAAATGGAAATTGGATTCCATACAGCCACTCCAAATTTAATGACACATAATTTGAATTTCGGGGGTGTTTATAAAATTAATGAATCCCCTCATTCATTTCCCTTCTGATTCATTGCAAATTATGAAACTGATTGAATTCCGATTATCCGATTGTAAATCTGTAGAAATAAATATATGCATTTGGTTGTTTAAATAACTTAGTGTTTAAAAGGGATTGGATTTAATCAATGAGCTGAAAATTGATTGTTAAAATTGTTGGGCAAGTGAATCCAACACATGACGTGTATAAATTAAGTAAGGAGACTGATTTTTTCAATTGATGGATAAGATATTGAGAAGCAGGTGATGTGCATGAGCGACAAAGGCAACAAACAATGTCGAAAACAAAAAAGCAAAATAAATTTTAATAGAAATCAACACAAAAGTTGATGTGAAATCTGATTAAAAACTTTTATTGAAAAGTAGATTAAACAGGTGGTTTAGTAATAATTAAATGGTACAGCGGACTTGAGAGAAACCACAAAAATCGGAGAATATAACCAGGAAATATTTTCTATGATATACATAGCATGAAAGCTAATGAAAAATGAATGAATAGAAAAGCAGAGAATAAAAGGACATGAGAGGTGGGGGAACCAGGAAATTAACTTTATTTGTACGCGATATTAAAAAAATGATTTATTCGAATCTTATCGATAAACAGATTTGACAGCGAATCGATACTTTTAGAATGGCAGATATAATACGAAACAAAACTTAGGAATAACTTTTTATTGTTCGCGCTTGCGAACCTTAATAAATCAGTTGTGGATCCGAAGAGATGCTTCTCCCTTGAAGTGTTACTTCCTCTTTGCAATAACATCCTCGACTCTATCCGACAAACAAAAACACATAACTAAAGCCATTGTAATTAATTTGGTGAAACTTTTTCCATTGGATAATCATTAACTAAATGTAAAACTTTCCGAGGGCAAACTTATTCACGGTTAATGTAAACTCATCCGAATTGGGGAATTCCCTCCGGTGTGGATTCATTATTCTTATGTGATTTTCATTTGCATACATGCAATTCAAATATCAGGATAACGTATTCCCTACATTTTCACTGACTTGCACATAAATCCAATTAGCATCTTAGAAATAGGGTTGCCTATTGTGGCCATTCTTGCGAACGCTATCGTATTATAACCGTATTATTAACGTATGTTTCACTGCAATTTTCGATGTATGTATCTATCTCTAGACTTAATGATACATTTTGAAAAATTGAAAAAATTTACTTAAAACTAACGTAAAAACAAAAGGAAGCAAAAATATGTGATTTAGTCGTTTAAATTTTTATTTTCATTATTTAAGGAAAAAAAGGCAACATAATATCTAATTGTTAATTTCAAATATTTTAATTTAATAAATGCTAAAATAAATGTAAAATATTTGTTAGTTGAATGGTACGTTTACATAATTCGTGCTCGTGTGATTATATTAAAGGGTACAAATTCAAGATGCTTAAACCATTTGAGTTTAATTTGCACAGTTTGGATGGCGACCTGCTTTGATTAGATGCAAGATATAAATAAACTCTTTAATTAGTATGATAAGCAAGGACACGAGTAATGTAAATGCACCATTACTATACCCAATACTAATTAATAGAAGAAGACGAAATTATGTAAAAAATTCTATTTCTGCAATTTATATTAGGCTAATTGAAGTTTTGGTTTAAGAATTGTTGAAGCAATTTTATTAAAATGAAAGTTGGAATAGAAAAGTTCAATAAAAGTTCTAGGTGTGCATAAATTAAGTCAAATTCTCTTAATATAATTGATTTTTGAACGCCTATATTAGCTTAATTACTATTACTAAAGTATTTAAAAAGTCGTTTGCATAATTCTGTAATCGCGACAAATATATGCGCACATGATTTCATTTATTAAAAGACGCTTCTGCTTTCGCACCATCCTTCACATTACATTATATGACAGAGAAAAATACAAGACAATAAAAAGATAATAAGATGAAAACCGAAACAGCTGTCCGAGTGTTACGGATTGTATCCCTCATTCACACAAGCAGCCCGAGATAAATTGCAAGGGAATATTAAAATCTCCCTTTTATTAAACTAATCTAATTGTTTTGTTTTCTAAATGGGAATGGGGATCTGGGTGGTGGTTTCCGCAATAAAATTCACCTGAATTTTGTAAAAGTGATGGCAGCATTAAAAATTAAATTAAATCTGGAATATTTAAGGGTCTGAAGCATTTCTTTTTTTGTCCTTTTGAGGAAAGTTTCAATTAAAAGGACTAGAAATCTAAATGATGGGAATTTATTTTACTGCACGTTTCCCTTTCAAGCATCTTCTATTTAATTATTAAACGTAACAAATCGGTGCTGCTTTATATTCAGATTTTTAATTTAAAGATCAAATATCAATTATATTTACATTTTAAATGGACACAGCTGTAAATTACACTTCATCTCATTTTTACAACTCTTGCGGCAACCATCATCGGTTAAAATCGGCTCTAATAATTTTATTTTAAAAAAGTAATTCATAAAGAAACAAGTATTGAAGAACTCTATCTTGAATAAATATTTTCTATATTTTTATCCTTATCGTATATCGAAAAATAAAAATAAGAGTCAAGTTCTGTGGTAAAAATTTTGATTGTTTATCTAAACATCACATCTACGAAATTGGTATGTTCCAATATATTTTAAGAATTGCACTGTGACACCCTGTTTTCGTGCGGAAATGCTAAAATAACTAAAACTGCCTTCAAGAAAACCAACCCCTAAAGCACGCAATTGCGTTTAAAATTAGAAGTGAAACACTTTAAATCTGCCGTAGCATATGCAAGATAAGGGTTTAACATGTCGGATGTTCCAGCCAGAAAATCTATAACAAAAATGTTATCTTCCCCTTAAAGAGCGCCTGGCATCTATAAATATTAAATTAATAATAACCTCGGAACACGTTTCACAATTAGGGGAATAAGGTTATTTATCACCATCTCGAGAATGGTAGTTTAAATGCCCTCCATTATATATTTGGCATTGTCGTAAAACAAACTGTTAAAATTTTAGTGTGCGTCTCCAAGACAACTACTTAGGCTAATAGATGGCCCTAACTAAAAGCGCATTTATGTGATACAGAAAACAGAGCAGTCCCTAAATATTTGCAACTTCCACGATGCATCAAATATCAACACTTTTCACTTTGCGAATTGTTTTTGTGAATTTACGTCCGGCAACTTCAAACAAACATCTATTTAATATATCACTCAACTGATTTACGATTTGTTTATTCCATTCTCATTTACTTGTTACGCATTGCCATGTCCCAATTCGCTTTTTCACCATTCATCTTCCAACTTTTTTTTTTTTTATTTAAATCCTGAAGTGGTAATATATTAACAGGAACAAGACGATTCTAATTGATTTATTTATTAACGTGGGGAAAAAGTTATTTACTTCCATTCATCCGAGGCCACAATAAAAAATTTTAACAATTTAGGGCGTGTTCGTATTTTTGCGAGGCGCTCCAAGCTATATATTTTTATTAACAACTCGTGAATCAATTTTTAAAACGTTTTAAAACTCGTAATACTTTTTAAAAAGTAAAGCCAAAAAATTTGTACAATTCTAAAATATTTTTGCATACAATCATTGATTTTTAAAACATTCTGCATTTAATCACTACAAACTTACAATTAATAGATTCAAAGATTGTTGATTATTTGATATTTTTTTAATTTATCTTTCTAATATAGTTAATAAAAAATATCTTTTGGGTATTTTCTTTTGGTTAGAATACAGTTTTCTCTAAAATAAAAATAAGTTTTTATCATATTAGCACCCCTATACATTTTCACTAAATGATATTTATTCACTACCCCTGGGAGTCATCTTTTAAATGTTATATGGAAAGTACCTCTTCGCATTTTCATCGCCTAATATAATTTTTATAAAAATAAATCAAACATTTTCAGCTGAATTCCTCCGCGACATCATTTTACCCATTAAGTTACTCGCGATAGAAAACCAAGATCGGCTATGCCTCAGATGCTCCTTTTATAATTTATGCGGTTTTAAGACCAGATATATGTATATTTTAAATGCGCGTACAAAAGACTATGTAATTACTTTATACCTTTTTAACAATCCCCGAGTTATAATTAGAAATCTGAGACTCATTCTTTCCGTAAATACAATTCTATTTTAAGTCTATCCAAAACTACTAGGCACGTTTTTTAATTGCAGACCGTACTACAATTGCCTTAAATTGTTCATCAATCCAAAAAAAAAAAAAATTTAAACTAAATTTATAAGTTTATCTCCATGTTTACAAAACAATCCTGCCATTGGAATGTTTTAAAATCAAACATCATTTGTAAACACATGTCTCGTTTCTGTCTTAGTATTTACTCTTATAAATTTGACCGGCTAAGGGTTCGATATGCAAACAAATGAAGGTTTCTATCCTATTTTTATGTAGAAATCATATATGGTCTAAACAAATATTTTGATAACCAATTCAATTAAAATTTAAAGATAAGGCATATATACGTGTAAAGATAAAAATTTAATATTTAGGAATTTCAATTTTGAAAACGTAAGAATTGTACTCGCATATAAAATTATAGAATTTTAATTTTTAATTGTAACTGTCTTTTCAGAGAGGATCTGTTTGTTTCTTTTTCTTCCGATTCTTCTCTTTTATCCGAAATTTTGCAATATTTTGCGTGCAAAGAAGATTTTATATTTTTAGTAAAGACAATTGATAATTAACGAGTGAGTTAACTCTCAAATAAAGATACAAAGTCCAATTTAAAATATCAGTTGCTTAATAAAAATGCAAACAAAAAGTAAATTATTAGTTCATTATAACAAGATAAATCTGAGCTAGCATACCTTGTTAAGTTTTACGCTAGGGTTAATAAAAGCTTTCAGAATGTTATTAAAATTTAATACTTACTGATAGGTGCCATAATATTGGAATAAAATGTTTTCTCACCTGCAACAAAAATGAAGTATTAAAAAATGTTCATAAAACTAGAAAATATGTCTATAATTTTTTTTTCAAAGTTAAATAATAAATAAAATATGAATAAAAAATGATGAAAAAGTCAAATTGTATAAACATAACAATAAACTATAACGAAGGTTCGATTTTAGTATAAAAAATAGAAATGTGAGAAAGTACTAAATATATTTTGTACATGCTATGAAAATTAAATAATAAAAAAATAATTACATGATTACTATTCAAAATAAAATTCTTTAGTGTAGATACAACTTTCATCAAACAAGGTTTTAAGTTGTAAGATAGCAAATCTAGTAAGAAGAGTTTTATTACAATGTTTGTAGCTAAGTTAATTTTATTTTAGCTGGAATGTTTGCACACTATAATTCGACGCCATAAAATATTTGATGTACTTAGAATGTGCATGAAAATATTGAGAAAACAAAGCGCCCCTTTAACAAAAATTACATACACTCCCACCTACAATATAAAACTTGTAAACATTAAGTTTACAAGTAGTTCCTAGAAATTATCTTCCCTTATAAAATTGTTTACTGTTTTTATTAGAGTAATTAATGGCTGCAAGAAGATTCCTGTAGGAAATACGGTTACTACTAAAGTGATGTAGTGCATTTATTCCCTCCGAGCAGAAAAGCTCTGCATCATTTTAATTCCCACATCTCTGCTATACTTTTTATTTCAGTAATATATTCTAGTTAGCTTTTAAGCCGAACTACAATGTATTGCGAATAATGAGAAAATCTGATGCTATCTTTTTGACCTACAAACTTCTTGCAACAATTGTTAATTTTCAATGTTCCAAGGACAGAAACATTTGTTTAATCGCTGGCAGTACAAACAATTTATAACAATATTAATATTATTATGGGCTATATCCATTAAAATTAATGTTAGAATTAGTTATTGGTTTTGGTTTATGGGGGAAACTTTGTAACAACATATTTAATGAAAGCACCAACTTGTATTCAATGTAGTATTTACGAGGTGATTTACAACCCCCCCAGAGAAATAATTATTAAAGGGATTTTTTACTTAAGACAGTCCTTTAAGTGAAAATCGATAGAGAAAAAACAAGTCTTTACTATTAACATCCCCTTTTGGGTAGAGGATGCACATAAATATATCACGAGTGGAATCGATCAAATGGCAAAGGAACTGGAGTTTTGTTCAGTTCAGTTCGTAGCGTTAAAATATTTAAAATAAGTGAGGAAACAAAATGCAAGCTCCTTACACATTTTGTAAATTAGGTCCAACTCGAAGGGCTAAACTTACATATAGTTGGAGGGTTTTACGTGGCAACGTTTCAAGATAGGGATTAGGGCAGAAAAGTGGTAGATATGAACGGTAGACATAAAGTGCAGAGATAACAACCCGAATAAAAAACACGAGCAAGCTATATTTACGCTGTTTTTTCACCCTATTATCTAGCATTAACCAATATTAAATTTACAACTTTTTTTTCTTCTAATATTTGGCATAGCGAGAATAGACAAAAATAATAAGTACATATAATACCTATACATATTTTTAGAATTTAGTGAAACTACAAATCGACTTCTAATCACTAATTAAATAAATTTCCTGAATTAATCAAGATTACTATTTTCTATATGAAAATGGGAATTCAAGGTGCAAAAAGTGTATTTACTAATTAATCATTTTTTATATTTATACATATTTCGTTTGGAGTATTAAATTATTTGTTTCTGTGCAAAAACCTACTCATACTTTTTCCATTGAAAAGTTGGACGGTAATAATTCATTATATCAGTTTTATGTATGAAACGTATACAAAAATGATAATGTTTTTGACAGTAAATGAAATGAGATGAATAGCACCTACTGCTTACATGAAGGGGAGGTTTGAGACAGTTGTATGTGAAAATGAGGGCGGAATTGCTGCAGTTATAAAATAGGAATTCGTCGCGGGGATATAATTATATTTATATGTAATTAATGGTCTTAATTAATTTTCCCAAATATAATCCCATCAAATAGTACAATCAAGTTAAATTAAAATATTAATAAATAATTAGTGAAATTATCACGCTTTGTGATGAATGGAATGTGCGGTGAAAATTTGAGGCGTTCACACCGAACGGCAGCCGCTTTAAATCGAATCAACCGTAATTCCTTTCTTTGCGTTTTCGTATCGCATTCCCGATTATTACCTTCAATAAATAACTTAACTTCTCAGTAAATTTATTTGTTAGTGGCTTTTGTCAATTGAAATCAATCAATTGTTTGTACGTGTGTGTTCCGAGGCTGCCTCATTTCATGGAATTTGTATTGTTGTGTAAAACTATCAACCACGCCTCGTAAACTGATTTTATTCGAACCGTTCATATATTTGTTCGAGTTGTTCAACTTTTTAATTATTCATCCAAAACGCGAAATAAATTTACAAATCATTAGATCTACTGGGCTAATAATTAATTGGATGATTAACGTGACTTTTTTCTTTTGGCTTTTTTAGGGACCGAAGGAAGTAAATGGGGTGTTGTGAAATTGCGAATGAAATTGGATCGGGCGAAATTAAAAGAAAACATAATGAAAGCTTTTTGTCCTTCTAACAACCAACTGACTTATACTATTATTAGTTTCACTTAAATAAATATCATTTTATCAGACCCAATTTTTTATTATAAAAAAAATTCTATATGTATATACATGCTTTGGAAAGATCATGTCATGATGAAATATATTCAACCCTTGTTTATTCTCTTGCTACACAAAAAATATATATTTCTAACGAAAAATTTCAGGGGAGTAAACGTACAACCAGTGAGGTACAGTAATTGCAACAAAATCTGTCAAATGCAGGTAACTTTTTTGATATATTCAAATAATAATAAAAAATACTATAGTTTCCTTTTGCTTTTGGATCATGAATTTTAAATTTGAAAACAAATAAAATATGTAAATATATTAAGGACTTATTAAATTGAAGCATAAAATATGTGTGCGCATACGGGAAGAAAATTTATTAGAGTAGTACTAGTAATTTTATTTATAGTTGCATCCTTAAATGGTGTTACATGAAATTTGGAGCGTCTATGAGGAAATCAAAATTTTATTTTGCTAAATGTCAGTGTTAAATTTTTTTATAGTCTATAAAGTTTGTCTTAGAGTTGTAAAACAGCAAATTATGTTGTAAAGATAGTGTACTTGTTGAAGATTAACACGTTATCAATACTTTTCAAAGTAAAGACTCAATTTTAATGTAAAGTGGTATACAGTTCGGAAAGATAAATCTGATTTTTATGAAATAAGGGTGCTTTGATAAAGAAGGCCTAAAGTTTTAAGGCCCTAAAGGTCGCAACTTACCGACTTCGGGATAATAAATGTCGAACAAAATAAAAATAGCATCGTATATCAGGAAGAACACAAGGCGGACACGCTTAACATAGAAACATGTACCATGCATAAAGTCATTGTGAGAAATATGGTGGCTTTATCCTGATGTATACACGGGATACGCCAAATTCTTCAAAGGATCAAACTTTCATCCGAATGTATTACAGATATGCGCGCCGATAAACGGATATAAATCAAAAATTAACATTTAGATTGGTAAGAAGGTTTTTTTGGGGGAGGATTTCATTAAAAATTTCGCTCTCACAAATAATAATAGTAAATAAGCAAATAAATTCGGGGCGTTACCGTTCAGTGTTTCGTAGTCTATAAAGCAACGGAATCACGTTGCTGCAATTACTTTCGGTAATACTATGAAATGTCATTTATGTAACTTTTATCTGCAGCAATAAACTTCAATTATACCACAGGCTTTCGCGAAAATAGTCCTTCTAATAATTATTTACTATAAACTCAATTAACTCACATCCGCCATCTCTCCCCTTTCTATTTATTTTTGTTTTATCAACGTCATACATCTAAAATTCACCAGGTAAACTTTAATATAAATAAAGTTTCCTTGCAAGTTTAAACCAACTTTATATTGCACACACTTAAATAGGAATATTTGTTTCTTGCAAATCGTAAAATCACGGAAGGTACAC
This sequence comes from Coproporus ventriculus, assembly GCA_027574865.2. Lineage (NCBI taxonomy): Eukaryota > Metazoa > Arthropoda > Insecta > Coleoptera > Staphylinidae > Coproporus > Coproporus ventriculus. The sequence goes on along the minus strand of JAODAH020017968.1, from coordinate 10,817 downwards.
AGATAAAAATTTTACATTTCCCCTAATTTATCCACTTTGGCGCTCAGATGATATTATAAAAGACAAATTTTATAGTTTTAATCAAATTAAAGTGTTACTTTCAACACCAATAAGACTTTATCATCCTTCTTCAAGCCAGATTTGATGTAAATAACAGCGTGTAACATAGAACTCTATTTTTTATAACTATTCTACAATTTATTTTCATTATCTACAGTATATTATGGAATGAAATTTAAAAAATTGCGTGGATCAGGACAATAAGAAAAGATCTTGTATTAGGCGATTATACTCTCCGAGTAAATCTGTTTACTTAACAAAAAGCACTAAACTTAAGCCCTGCAACTTTGAAGATTTTCTCGAACTGCATAAAACCCATAAATAGAAAACAAAATTTAATCGTGATTCAGATCTAGGGAAAAAGTATAAGTATGTATTGCAAAGCAAACGGAACGCCAATATCTCTTATGTATTATCATACTAAAAGTGTTTGGCATACACAAGTAAGCTTAACATAAAATTTGCAGTAAGCTGCCCTAAGCTGAGGTTTGATCCTGAAAATAATAAATAATTTACGATATTTTAGTGGAAGCGAAATATCGATGATATAAACAGATTTTATGTGCCGCAGGGTATAAATCATAATTGGCGCGTAAAAATAAAACAAAATTATTTCGAAAAACTTAGAAATGTTGTTTGTTACTCGGTTGTACCTCCATCGATTTATTAGTAAGTTAGTAATAAATTTTTAGTCGACCCCAGTAACATACTTGTTTGAATCCGTTGTAAATTATGGGTGTTGTAGTAGCTTTCATAACAACAGCAACATCTTGCAAACTTAGTTAAGAAATCAGCATACAGTTTATTACTTTAAAAATTGTTTTCTAAATCCAGGTATATTTAATGTAAAAATATGCAGGGATATCAAAGTTATATTTCGTACACTTAGGAAACTCATAAAAAATTTAATTCTGATTACATAATGGATCCAATATATTCCCTTTGATGTCAGCGAGATTATAGAATTCGAAGATTACATCATCGCCCTCGTATTATTAAACAAATTTAGTTAGAATTGGTAATTTATAATGGGGAAATTGATGGATATTGACGCCCATCAGGTATTGTTCCTCTAAATGAACAAAAACAAAGCTCGCCAATCATGAATTATTCCCTTACCTCCCAAATCGTTGACTTTATATTTTGCGCGAGTAAAACATTCTAAATTTGCTTTATTACTTCGAATAATATATTTTATTGCTTCGATAACAATTTTAATACAAATGTTGCAGAATGTGAGCCGTTTTTCACACACCACCTCGGATTTTATATCCACCCTTAAAACTTTGATAAACATAAAGACACAATATACCCTAATGCACTTTGTTAAATTTTGTTAAACTATAAAAGTTTTATTCCGTTTCAAATTTTCATTGCATGCGAAATATCTTTAAAAGCTATCCCTAAAGAAGTAAACTTACTTAGAAAAATAATTATATATAGGTATTAAAGTCTATCAATAATTTTCAATTTCTTAAAATAATTAAATTCTGTTAAATTTGTTTAATTATTTTTTACTTTTTTACTACTGCATTGACATTCAAATCGATGGTTTTGCGAATTTAAATTTTTGAAATTTAAATTTTCACCTTCATGATCCAGTTCAATGAAAAACTCACAATAAGAAATTGATTGACTTAAAGATTGGGATAATTTATCAGCACCGTAATCAATTTTCTATTTTTATAAGATTCCTGTCAGAAAGGAGCGACAAAAAATAGTATACCGAGCCGAGCTTTTGTAATTTAAATAGATTCCGTTGGGGAAAAAGCTTTTTTAAATATCCATGATATATAAGTTTAACGAATTATGCACGTCTGGAAGATATTTTGTTCTTGAATATTTTTTTTTTATTAAAATTTATTTGAAATTTATGATTAATTAATGTATTCATTGTCGAAATGGAAAGAATATGAGAAGTGATACGTTACTTACTTCGGAAAACTTTTTTGGAATATTATTTCATTTAATAATCTGATTGACGATTTAATACGTTGTCCTTTGTGAGGAAAGAGACTTTAATTCTTAATCTTCTGCATATTTTTAATTAAATATGTAAAGTGTAGATACGAATTATTTGGTTTTATTAAAGCGTTCTCTATGTGAAAACTTACCGCTGCGGATGTAAAATATATTGTGCTATAATATTAAAAATGATTAATTTATGGAAGTAGGTCATGTGGAGTTTTTTGAAGTACAAGTGCCCACTAAAATGCATTACGAATGAGTTGCACATACTATTTTTTCTATTTTACGCACATTAAATTTATTTAAATAAACAATTTCCAGTTTCGTAATGTGGCTATTATCAAACCCGGTTAGATCTCGTTAGGAGTTTGTCATGATTGCAATGTAGAAAAAATATTTATTTGTAAATCATCATTTCGCGCTTTTTCCTCTTATTTATATTAAATTTATTTTAAGAGACGTCTAAAGTTCCAACATTAATCACGAACATCTTTGGCGTCTCGAAGAGCCATTTGTCATTAATTCAACAAACAATTATTTTGATCCCGAAAGGAAAAACTTGTAGAATTTATTTTGATAGAGCGTGATCCCCGAACTACATTCTGGATTCCGAAACAAACAGCAACGTACATTTTATGCGTTTTCGATTGGGGGTTACCCTAGATAATTCGAATATTTCTGAGGCAGATTAGAAGTGGTTTTGTACTGTTCCCAGAGCCTATCCAGAAACATTTATCCGGAATACATTAAACATCTGCTTCCTTTATCCCTTAATCGCAACCATCAAGTATAATGCGACTTTCGAGCGAAACGCACACACATATATACACACGCGCTTTTATTCACGGTTTATTTTTTATGGGAAATAAATAAAATTTTCACCCTAATTTATACGCATGCGGATCTATGCAAGGTTTTGCACGTTTATTCTTTCACCCCTCTTTGCCCTGTAATTATATTTGATGTATCTCAGCTTTAATGGTCTCTTTTCATAGAAAATTCAAGCTTTATATATTTCTTTCCGTCTACTTAACGTATTTCAGCGTAAAAATATAAATCTGGAGTGGCCTCCACTCATCTTTCCGAATCCATGTATGTGCCGAAGAAACCGGCGAGCACGATAATTAACAAATCGTCTGCCGACTAGAGACATAGCGCCATAAAATATAAAATTGCTAATATTTCGGTTAAGTATGAAGATAAATGAATGAAAGAAAAAACGTAAGTTTCAGAATAAATGATACTATCTATGACTATAAATAATTAGCCATATTCCTTTTATTGTTTATAAACTGTGTGTAAAATTGAATGAGTTTAGATGTGTGTTATACACATACAGATTTTTTAAAATATAAAATTGAGTGTACATATATACATATGCATCTCACACAATAATAAACTATAATTGGGGCTGGTAAATAACACTGATCAATTGATGAATTATTAAATATGAGATGATGAAACGGTTAGAGAAATGAAATAAATGATTAATTCGGCATTGATATTTGCATAAATGCAAAATTTATTTGTACATCATGATTTGCACACAAACCCTGGTTTATTCTAGCAATAATTGCTCTATTAATTGAACATAATAAACAATTTTTAGTTTATTTCTATCTGTAACAATTGGAATGAAAACAACCTTCCACATCCTGCCAAACCCATAAAATAAAACTAAATTGTTCATTATTCAACATGATTTAACTGCTGCAAATTTAAATCAAATTGTAAAATGAATCTGATTCTTTGCACACAGTGCAACGATCAAACAATTTTTAAATTGATCACAATCTTTTCATTGAGCTTCATTTAAATTGTATAATTTAAAAATTGTTCACAATAAATAAAAATTTTATCAATAAACTAAATTCATTCTAAATTCTATGCTAAATTCTCCTATTTAAAACTAAAATAAATGTAAATAAATTAAATATTCTATCTCGAATCGAGAACTGTTCAAAGCAGCAACATGCGAAACAGTTTATGACCCTCAAAATTTGAAACAATAAAATTCCCAATTCATTTTCACTTGAGTTTTTAATTTTATTCGGACACGTCACTTCTAGCGATCAGGTTATTCAATTTTTCCCTTTTTTTAATTTCCCGGCGTCGTTTATTAGAAGGCCTCCAATTAGTTCTGGTAATTAGTTTTTTGTTTCCTATTGATGAAAAGTCTGTATAGCTATTATAATCCCTTTCTTTCGGCTCGTCCTTTTTTTGTGGAGAAAGAGCAATTTCTTATACGTCCCTTCCTTTGAAATTTTCAATTTATAGTAAATTTAATATCTCCACAATTTTCGGTAAAATTTATCTGCAAAAACCAAGAGATATATATTATTTATAACGAGATGTGTTTGATATTAGTTATATTTCATCAATAAAATCTGCCATAAAATAAATCTGATACACATAAATTTTCACTAACATATTTTCCGCATTAAATTTACAGTTTGTAAGCCAAATGTACTTAAATAAATCTAAGAGGAAAAGCGGATTGATAAAGTACAGCTCATTGAAAACACATTCCGTGGTCAAAACATCAAAAGATGAGCGCATTTCCTCGTGAAAACCGACATGATATTCAATGAATTTGAGCGGGAAATTTCCTATCATTTTTTCTTCGTCCTCACATCTATTAATTAAATCGATATACAAATGATTACATTAATTAAATGTTATTTAAACATCGCATTTTATTTTCCAAGATTGTAGATAATTAATGGAAATGGGCGTTCCAACTGAATTAATTGAATATTGATTGGTTATGGATAAATATTCTTTGAATATGTATGAATGAAACTTCCTAAGTTCTTCCCTGCTCGTTTAAGAACATATTAAAGAAAATAATCAACTTCATTTTATCAATTAATTTTAATATCTAAATCATATTAAAAATTCTAATTTTCAAATTATTTAAAATACAGTTACATGTGCTCGTACAATTTCATATTCATGCTACTCCAATTAAATAATGTTAATAAACCAGAAAAATTCAAGAGCTTTTGCAACTAAAGCAAAACTACATGTAATAGATACTTACGTTAATTAATTAATTAATTAAAGTATATACCTATATATGTTTTTGTACATATAATGTAACATTATATAAAACTTTATAATCCTGAAATATTTCCTGTTTAATTTACATGTTGGTATCATTCTAGATGAGTGAAAAAGTAAAGGAGCCGAGATCTAGTACATTTACCAACTGATGAAAAATGTCAACAAAAACTGGCACTCGGGACAGTCGATGGCCCTATTTGTGGGAATCAATGTTTCGTCAAAACTCCCTGGACTTTTATTGGCCGATGTGTGAGAGAGGCAGAAGAGATGTTGGTTCAATGTGTGGAAGTTACACTTGTGAATAAACGACTTGCCAAGATTCGTCCAGACGGATCTTTCCACATTCTGCTTTATAACAACTGAACATTTTAGTTATGGCGAATGGTCTTCCTTTTTCGGCTTTCTTAATGGCTCTTTTTTAGGTCTTCACTCCATTTTTATACTTTCCCATTAAGATGCCACCAGTTTAAGACCATTGAAATAATAGACGAAGTGGGTCACACCAAAATTTGGGCATCATCATATTAGTATGCCTTTGCAGTGACTTTACTGTACTTAAAATTTCAATCAACTCCTTTCAAGCTCATCCCCGTGCAACCCGAATTCATTGAAGCAGGTTATCAAGCAAATCATAGAAGAGAGGTATTTCTATATCTATACGCATTTTGTTAAATAATTGCAAAAATTTTAGTTTAAAATTGCATAGAAAGATTCCGGTGGGCGGTTTACATTAGCAGTGATGGCTGTGCAATATGCTAGGAAAATAATTCTTTTTTCTTGATGTAAAGGGGTTGATTGTAAGCGCTGTAAGATGGATTTGCAGAGCGTAGAAATTGTGCACCTCCACAAATTGCATCTAGTCGTGAAAGGTAAACCCATTGCTATGATTACAACATAAATGGGAAAAGAGGATGGATTGCACCCGCTTAATATCCACCATTTAAGTCACTATAAATTAACAAATTTAATTTAAAACTTTAGATGATGTTTTTAAATAAATAAAGAAAAAGTACTTAAAATTAATTGATGTGTATAATTGGTAATCTTGAATTAATATTAAATGTGCACATGGTAAATTGGAAACTGCTAACTTCAACATGGGAACTACATGCATCAATTAATATCATGTAAGATGAGAAAATGTAGTCATGCAAGTAAGGAAAACTAAATAGACATGAAATTGCAGTTATCTTACTTTAAAAGTAAGATTTAAAACTTTTACAGAAAACAAAGTTTTATATTATGAACTAACCAAATAAGTAGAATTGAATCTGATGGTGAGTAAAGAAGACTTACATATTCTTTATTTTATTGGCAAAATAAATAAAGAAAGTTATAAATATTTAATTTGTCGTTAGTTAAAATATATTAAAAAACAAAAACGAAATGGAAACAAAAGAGGTCAAATGAAAAAAGGAAATAGCAGTAATCTTGTTTAATTTAGATTCGAAAAAAAAAATGTTATGGTTAAGTTTAAAACGAGAGAAGTTGTAAAAATGTAAACAGAATGAAATGTTTTGATTAAATCCTTCATGTTGATTTTATATTGGTTCAATCGAGGTGAAACGAATGGGAATCGAGGGAGATTAAATTTAAAATGTATCAGCAAGCGTGAATTAACATAATACAAATGTTATTCTTTTGTATGACGACGGCAATATGTTTTCATTTCATGGAAACTATGTTACTACTGCCAGTTTCGGAGCTGTTACTGGTATTTGAACAACATTAAAGATTTAATCTTAATTAATTGTAGTGTATTAATGGTATTGTTGTTTCAGGTTGGTATATGTATTCCTTTGTGATATCATCCCGTCATTGTTCTATATGATACGTTTGTTGTTTTCGTCTCTGTCATTTAATTAGGTATTTAGATAAGGAAATTTTTTTTAAGGTTCAGTATCTTCTAAATTCTGATTTGTGCTTAGGTTTGTAATAACACTTTGCTAGTTTTCAGCGATTTGTTACGTAATGGCTAATGTCGAGTTTAGATAATTGGTCATTAAAAGATGAGATTTAGGGGTATCAATGGTTAGTAGAACATCTCATAAAGTGAATGTAAAGTTCAGTTAGAGTTCTCATTCCGGTCCGGGTTTAATTGAAGCGATTAGTGCGTGGTAACATAACAGGGACCGTCCTTACATCCAGATCTATATAAACATCCTGCTTCCGTAATATCTTCGATTTTCGTTGTTGTCCGCTTGTTTTTGGCTCATTTCATAGTATTGTTTAATGCAGGGAATTGCATCGTGCACGTCCCCAGTTGTGTGTTTCAATCACCTGGAATTATGTACGTTTGCAATTTTGTTGAATCCCAATTGACTAACTAAACAAGGGAGGGGTGTTATAACGCGCGCAACAATAAATGAAATGCAAACAGTGAATGGAGACTTTTACGAAAGTAAATATTTTGTTCCTCCGAGTTCGCCAAACTTCATTATGTACAACAATTAGATGGATATGAAAGTTTTTACTCAAAGGAGACAATTAGATTTTGTCTAATAAATCTACTTTAAAATTACCCCAATTAGCGACTAAGTACAAAAAAGTATTTTCAGCATAATTTTGCTTCGTTTCTTTAGGAGTTTCATATTCTATCCCCCTTCTCCCCCTTCAAAATTAATTGACTCATTAATAAATCCTGATGTATTTCTAAATAAATTAAGTTGTTGCTTGTATAAATAATTTTATTTTATTTAGAGAAAAAAATTATACTTTTTATCTTGGATGAATATTCAATTATTCACCTACATACATATCTACAACTAAATCACTAATATTCATATTTTAGATGCGAAGAGGACCAACTTTTGTGGATACCAATGAAAATTTTCGAAAAAAATCTATTTTCTGAGCCTCAAAAACTCGCAGATTACTCTCGTCCTTTCAATTTTTAAACTATAAAACATCTCTCAAATAATTTTTAAATTACATGTATAATTTAACTAAGGAAGGTTTTGATGGAGTTGGTGCAAAGAATCTAATTGTTTCAGCCATCGAAACTATTGGGATGAGCGAAAGAAATGAAAGTTTGTAACTACTCGAATTGTTTATTGAAATTTTCTTATATGCTGTATTTTGCTGTTGTTGTCATTGGTATTATTTTAACCCCTAAATTATATTCATTTTATAAACATACACCCCCTGTCATGCTCAGTATTTGCCTGGCATTCCTTCAAAACAATGACGTTGAGTGTGGAATTCATGTAATATTGCGATATTATTGGAGAAGAAAATTTACAGCCGCCAAATCTACGTCTTTGATAAGGGAATTCAAAGAGGAAACTTAATAAGCGGAATGTGCGGAGATGGTTTCGCCAAATTTGAAATAGTGGCGATACATGCCTGCAAAGGCAGCCAGACTCAGCTCCATCTGTTGTATACAGCGAAGCTATCGAAGATGATTCCATAAAAAACACTCGTTAACTGTCAACCGAATTAGATACATAATTTGTCACTAGATTTGTGACAATCTAGTCAAGAGTTTGTTGTAAAAATATTTTTGTTTGGTTATGAAATGATTATAATTGATGTTTTGAATGAATAGCCTTACACATACCAGTACGTCAATTAAAATAAAAATTAAATGAAGCAGGAAATAATGTATAATACAAAAGAATTCTTTATATTTTGCTCCTCTAAGAAAGGGATGAATATGTTGTACGTAACTATCAGTTTTCAAACTTAATTATTTATTGAAGATTATTTTTTATTCATTTTATGCTAGGCCTCTCCCGAATAATTTATCATGATTTACACATTTTATGTAATAGATCAACAGCGTTAATCCCAGTTTCATACATAAAATGTAATTTAATATGAAATTTTAATAAATGTACAATTAATTTTAATAATGCCTTTGTTTTACTAAATAATTTGATTTATATATTGTATTATAACATTTCTGAAAAATATTTTGGTGCTCTAATTGATTATTTGAATAAAAATCAGATGCACAAAATGAATTTTCTCTGTGAATATGTAAAATTAATATAATAATTTCATAAATTATGTAAAATATTGAATGATACATGAAATTAAAGCTAGAAATTGATATTTTCTATTAGGTTCAATTATGAAGCTTCGTTTTAATAATGATAATTAAATAAACTTTTGTTCGTTTTTTGTTTGTAAAGAGCTGTAAATTGTTTTAATTCTGGTCAACAAATTAGATAAAAGTAATGTTTGACATATTTAATGTAATGTGTTTATTTTAATTGATGTAAAAAATTTCGGGATTTATAGGAAAACGTTGAAATTGTGTTGAATTTACTAAACTAAATAACGTAAATGAAAAGCAATGCATAATATATTGGACGTCAGTGCTTCATTTACAGTTTGCAAAGTTAATACGTTTTGTATTTACAGCTAGAACATAAATACTTTATGATATATTTGAGGACCATTTACACAGTGCTTATTTCACTCATGAATTCGGAATCAATGAAAATTAATTCGAGGATGAACGCGAAATGTTTAAAGATTAGGACCGATATGAAATATTACAATTATGTTTGTACATATATTATAATTTAGTCGCCTATTTAGTATTATATTTAACTGTTATCGTTTCTCTCGGGATCAAATCTTCTTCAGGGTTTAGTAGAAAATAACAATTTCATACAAAATCCAACTTATTTGTTTTAATTATAAATCGAAGTTTGCAAAGTAAAATATCTGAAAAAATGTTTTTATAAATGTCCTAATGTTCAAAAAAGGAGATTTATTTTTTAATTTAATATCTTATTTCTCTGAGCTAAATAAAAAATAATGTTAGAAACAGAATGATTTTTTTACAAATACCTCTCTTGCTAATTAAAATAAAATCAATGAGTTCATATTTCCGTAAACCCAATTTAGTTTTATATATTGAATGGAAATAATTAGGAAATAAATTTTAATGAGAATTCGTTTTATAATTTTATAAAAATTTATCAAATTAATAGAGACAAAGGCTGTTTAATTCTGTTTTATTAAAAGGAAATATTTATTTTATCTTATTGTATTTTTTTATCCTATAAGTAAACTGATTTCAAACTGATGAAAATTTAATTGATTAATGAGAAATGTAGGCGTAAAATTGGTTTGCTAATTTAGATTAAACACTTTTTTAATTGAATTTTAATTTATAAAATATTGTTTTGTTAATTCAGATAATTAAATTTTAGGCAAATTAAATAAAAAATTGCTTTATTTTTATTAGTGAGTAAAAAAGAATTGTTTATCAATTTAAATTATATAAATATAATCCCCAATAGTTTACATACCTAATCTTTTTTTTAAGCGTAATAGTAGGTATTAATTGGTTGGAGAACTCGTTAAAGTAATAGCTATTAACACTAACTTCCGCTAATGGAATAAATAGAATAGCAACTTACTGAATTAGCTTTATCAATAGGATTATACAACGATTTTCAACTTGTAGATCAAATTTAAATCAAATGTTCTTGCTTAAATAAAAATTCTTCTTCATACACAAATGTAATTATTTTTGAATTTATTTTATTTGCTGATACAAAAAAAAAATAATTTAATTAAAAAGTAATAAATACAAAAATCAATTAATTAAATAAATAGTTTTTGGAGGTAAATTGAAATTGCGGAAAAACAATTAAAACAGTTTGTTTAATCATCAATTAAATTAAAATTAATAGATTTCTGACTGTTTATAATGATGAGAAATGTTGGGGAGGGGCTCGCGGGGGGGGGGGGGGGGGGGGAAT
>JAODAH020017943.1:0-14672 GCA_027574865.2 Coproporus ventriculus | reverse complement strand
GCAGTTTCCCCAATAATTGGATTATAAATAACAAAATACAAACAGTTTTAGTTGCCGAAAACAGAATTATAAGTTTATGTAATTATTTGCTTGGCTCGAAACACAATTATATTGCATGTCACTTGAATTATAAGTTTGCAATTAAAAAAAAAAATGTTTAGCATTGTTTGTATTATTTTTTTTTTCGTTTGTTAATATTTCTGTGTCCGAATTGTTGGATAATCCTCACCTGATCATTTTAATGATCATAAGAAATTCCAGAATTAGATTTAATCTAAAATTAATTTATTTGAGACAGAGGATCATAGAATTAATTTTGAGCGCCCATTCTATGTCTACTAATGTGCAATTAATCAACAAATTACCCTCATCTTAATGACACTGATGATAGGAGTAGGTGCCTGTAAGTTGCTTCATTTCCACTTGATGGAGGTTGTGAAAGTTCCATTGCTTTATCTCCTTTCAGTCCTTAATTGCTACAACTAGAAATAGAACTGCTCCATCTGATTAATGTAAATTAAAATGGGGAAGAAGGAAGAGGATAATATTAATTAAAAAGATACACCAGAAAATCACCTCAATGAAAATAATAATTTTCTGATACAATCAGTGGAACATTAATAACATTATTTTTCTCCCTTTTACGAACATAATAAAAGGGAAACCAGAACAACTGGGGGAGCTAAGGAAGATTAAAGTTAAGTGTCGCTGTGGCCTCCTTAATTGACAGATTAATTTCGGGTTGAATTTCAGATCATGATACAGAGACTCGAGCTCTCTCAATTGAAAATTTATTTTTAACTGATCAAAGAGAATCTCATGTTTTAATTTAATTAAATGTTGTGGGGGTTGAATAAATAATTAGAAATGATGTCGTATGTGTTTGTTTGGTTTTTTTAAATGCAACCCTCTTCAGTTTTAAATACAATGTTTTGGAAACATGCGGTAGGGGATCAAAGCGGCACAAAATATTTTCATTCCATTAACACGTAATACTAAATGCGGTAAAAAATGTTTTTAGCTTGGTTATAAATAATTTAATAGAATTTATATTATTATCAAAACAATTTAAATATCTTTTTTTTGTCATTTATTCTTATAAAGTTTTTGCCTATAAAGTTTTAAGTGAAAGTGAGAAGAAAAATTTTATTTTAATTCTTAGACAAGCTAAATAAAATCTGAGTGCACATTTTTACGATTTCTTAAATAATAAAATTTTCGTTAATATCTCAGTTTTAAATTCAGCAATTACTTGCGAGTGTTTTATTTCCTCTTAAAACACGAGCTTTTCACATAAAATCTCTCGAATTATAAAAAAAGACCGTAATTCATCTTATGTTGGTAAAATAGGACAACTTCAGACGCGTTGAAGGGAAACACAAGGGTGGTAGGGTAAATGGATCGAGATGAAACAGTTTCATGAAATGTCAACCTCGATAAAAAAATTAATCTGGCAGGAATAACATATTTAGCCCTTAGGAAAACCGATACACATTTTTTTCAGTTCGTCATTTATTATTTAGTAGTTTGCAATATCCAAACCATTTTCATTTTCTCTTAATTTTATTTGGTGTGGCGTTTTCGATTAATATTTAATATTGTTTTAATAGTAAGAGGAGGACTTGGAAACTAGAATGTGGCATCGTATAGGAAAGATAATTTAGGAATTTTATTAGTTACGTACTTTTGCACCTTGGGGAAAATTGAGTAATTCCTTGATCATATTTTTATCCTTTTCTAAGAGGATAATTTTCGATTTTCTAATAAAAATCTAATCATGGTTGGTCTATTTCTTATTTCCCTTTTCCAACATATTAATCGCCTGAAATTCATTAGTATTTGAGATTAACGAGATTTTTAAAAATTATTTAGCAGAATGCTCTCTCCTCTCGAGATTTAAACTAAAGACCTCCAACTGATTAAAATAAATGCGGATTTCATAATATAAATAATTATTTTGAAGAGAAATCTTGGACATTGCAAATGCGAATATCCAAATTACGAGAAAACAATTTTTCATTCATTAATGAGATTGAAATGAAATAAACAGATTACAAATACGACCGAATCATAATGAGTTTTCTTTACGTATTTAAATGATTGATTTGAAACTTTCTGGTTTTCCCGTTTTTCTTTGTTTTACCACTCGAGTGAGCCCCTCATCTTACCTTTTAAGGAACGCACATTGAATTAAGAGTAAAAGAAAACAGGGAGTTAAAGTTTATCCATTAAGATGCTCGAAATCTCCGATCTGAATGTTCCAAACAAGGAGTATGATGGTGAGAGCCTGGTTTAATTATAGAGACAAGGGTGGATAGAGGGCAGGGTCGGTGTTGCACGCTTTATTTTAAAGCGACTTGGAATTGTTGAAAAAAGGAAGTTTAATTAAAACTGTTTGGAAGGTTTAATAAAAGATCGAATTGCGGTTTATTCAAATATTCCATCTTAGAATTGAACACGTATTCACCCCAATATATCTTGAGATGTTTTTCTTAAGGGGGAAACGACAAATATCCTACCGTATAATAAATTATCTACTTATGCGTAAAAATATTTTTCGATGCCATGGGAGCAAATCGCGAGAAATAAACGAATTTAAATCATAACAGTGTTCCATCATTTATATCACCCCACGTTTTCGATACATGCGTTTTCCTGAACGATCCACCCTGTCGCTTCTCAAACGTGTCGTTTGTCAACCGTTTCATTTTCTCTGAACGAGACTGACGTGAAAAATGGTTCTAAGGAACTGTTTAACACATCTCATTCCTTCAAACGCAACAGACTTTTTTCTAATTAAATTGCATCCAACTGGAAATTTTTTTTATAACGGTAGAATTCAATATGATTTTATAAAATTTAAATGCTCATGAAATATTGGTATAATAGTTTTCTGTAGCCTGTATAAGCAGATTATCAGTTGCATATGAATTAATTTACATACTCCTAGGAACTAATTAAATCCAAATACTACTGTCAAGATTTCATCAATTTGCATATATATTACACATAATTGATTATCAATTAAGTATAGCGTTAATCGGATATCGCGATATTACGATAGGTATATTAAACCTTCACTATAATATATGCCTATCAAAACAAATCCTAATGAATGTCAGAATTAATACCAAAATCAATATTCATGTAATTAATTACAGTATATGATCGTAGTCGTTAAAAGAAAATCAAAAATTAAAAAAAGCAATTTATGTCTTAATCAACATCACAAATCGTTGTGAATGAAAAACAGGATAAAAAATTAAATATCTCAGAGATTGTATGATATAAAATTACATTGGAAGTACATAAAAATCTGGATGAAATGTAGTACGCTTCTTGATTTTTATAGGGCATGTTTACAACGCACAGTTGAGGCAGCGATTAAAATTTCATGGTCATTGGTGCAATCCGGTATGGATTTATTTATAACTGTTGCGACAGGATACTTTCATGCATGTACGCAGCAGAATTTTTTGACACAATCAATTAATAAAAATTTGTTTAATTGTTAGTAAATATTCTTGTCGCGTTTTTCATCCCTTTAATTTGTCAAATACAATGGAGTCGATTTCATTGAAACAAGCTTTACATAATTAAATTTCCCATAAAAGCACATATCTATACTTATTTGCGTATAAAATGAATTTTAATATATTAAACAAAAATAATTATTATAAGTTTAATTAAAATGTAAATTTTTATATTTCAACAAATAAACTAATTCAATTTTCAAAATTCAGCTTTGCACCGTTCCCAGAAACTTTTTCCAATTTAAATTATTTAATTAGATTTCTTATCAGAATTTCTCAAAGAGAAAAATCAATTAATATAAAAAAATAGATTTAAATCCTTTAGTGAATTATGATTAATATTCAGATTACATAAAATTCTTAATTAATCAAAAAGTTGAATTGATTTGGATAAAAGCAATTACCTCCTCGCAAATAATAATTGGAAAGTCCTCAGTAATTTCAAAAGCCCCAAATACTATTTTGTTAGTTCCTGCTGATTCTCTAGGCCAACAAACAAATCATCTATTAATAAAACTTTTATTAGGAAGAAGAGGAAATTAATTATTTGATGTCAGCGTTTTTGTTAGTAATTGATTAACTGTCGATCACGTACAAAAGGAAATATATTACTGATTTTTCTGGTGAAATATTAGGTTTAATTAATTTCATTTCTAAAACTCTGATAAAGATAATTATGAAAAATAACAAATTAAATGCAAAAGCGCTGTAATTCATAATTTTGGTTTAAAATATAAAAAAAATGTAAAATCAAAAGATGAATTTTATATAGTAAATGCACCAATTGATTATTTTAGCCTTGGACCTATGTTTTTTCTTAAAGATTTGGTCAAAAAGGTAACTTTCTCTTAATTAAAATAGTTGCCATTTACTTAGTTCAGAGTTTTTAATAGAAGGCACAAAATTGTTGGAAGAACTCCACAATTATATACTTTTTTATGTGTACCTGTTAGATATATGTATGCATCCACATATCTGATGCTATAAGTTTTGCCATTATTTCTTGTACACTTGGGGTGGAAGGTGAGGGATAAAAGAGTGTTGACTATTCCTGTGCTATGCATATTTCACAGTTAGATGAATAAACAAGTCTCGTGCGCGCTGTTTGAAATCACAAGCAATAAATCAGTAATGTCGGGAAGTTTTAAAGTAAATCATATCGACAGGTAATGCAACATGTCGTAATACTGATTTATGCACGCGGGACGTCAACGAACATGTGTCTGAACATCATGATAATATCTGGATAGCAAACTGTCCGTTAGTCCGTGACGAAAACTAATCGAAAACGAGTAACAGTGCAAATATTGCGTCAACGATTCTCTGGCGTGAAATATTGCTTAGTTATACTGCATGGATGGCGCCAATGCGATTTCCATATTTGTGGGAATTCCTCCCTATTGGAAAAAGATACTTTAAAACATTTCCGTATGATAATTTAATTCCCAACGAAATCGAACCAATAACTATTTCAATGTTCGGTTCAAGACCGTAAAAACAATAAAATTATTTCATATTTCATATTATAACTAGTTTTATTGGTTTGGAAGTTATTTGAGAAAATTGAGGTAAAACATATTTCGTAGACCAATTCACACTTTAGTCTTAAAATTTATTTTTCTACTCTTTTAATTTGATAACCACAAAATTATTAAAAAATTACATGTATTGAATTTTGGTTACATTTCAAAATTTTGCTATAGGTGGTTTATACATACTTTCCCCCTTACTAATAACATAAAATTAATTCTATTCAAATTTACAATTTATTTAAGAAGAAAACTCCTATAAGAAATTTTCATTGTAATTTGAAAACGTTGAAAAAATTTTAATTTCTTCATTAAAACTATTTCAAAAGTTTAAATTATGTAATTATAAGCTTTAAAGTGTAAGATTACTAAATTAATACTAGTTATAAAAACTTAGAACAACTTTTTCTCAAACAATTTTTTCTACTAAAATTACCTAAGGTAAGATAATGTTCCACTTTTTACTTAAGTTTAAACAATAAATCAAACTTTAACTAATTTTTGAAATATTGTAATTTATATGAAATTTATATCCATGTTTTTAAACATGTTTTAATCGCAAATTATGAAACTTTTAATTATAGATTTAACGAACGTTGCATCTTTTGCTTGAAGTAATTATGTAATGATGCTCTTATTACGTTCATCCCTTTTTTATCTGGAGTATCTCAGTTAATTGGAAATGGGAACAAGTGCGCTTGATATACTGTCATTCGATGCTCGATAATATGCTTGATTATGTTCTTTTCAGAAAATTTGCATCAAATTAAATCTATTCACGATAAGTTTCCCTGCATAACCATCTATAACATGAATAATTAATTTTATTTTCCTTAATAAAAATATTTCATAAGTTTTTTTTAGAGAAATTTTGATAAAAATTCATCGATTATACATAGGAGGTTGCTCGAGATGTATTGCGAATATACAACATTGTTTTAACTTTCCAATTGTGTAATTGTTATTTCTATCATTTTTTAATAATGCCTTATTGGACAAATCAACAACATCTTTCTATTATTATTATTATTAAAACATACAGGAAACAATTATTTATTTTTCTTAAAACTATATAGGAAGCCATTAAATTTTCTCGGTAATCGGTTTCTTCCGTGATAGTAAATATAGAACTGAAAACTAATATTTTCTTGTAATTATAACTTTCAATCAAAAATATAATAGAGAATGCATTATCGAAACACTTGGAATAAAAACCAGATTATTAATTACTTCCTTAAAAAGGAAACCATTATTGCTTTGTTAAAATCTTTTAAGTCGTACAGCTATTTACATTTCAGTTGAATTGAAAATATAATTCTATTTTTATAAAACAATCTATTCAGAAATCTTTTATACATGGAATTTTCTAATATTATTTTTGAATAAACATAGTGCTAGATTGCACCTTTTTCCTAACTTTTTCTTAAAAAAAAAAAAAATATTAAAATGAAATCTTAAGGTTAAGTTTAGAACAAGACATTTCACAACAAAATACATAGTTTATCCCCTCAACGCCTCTCAAAGGGAACTTTACAAACAACAGTTTGTAAAATTCTGCTTTTATAACGAGTTTATAACAAAGGCCGCACATGTATTGTCACGGCACGTTTTTCTCACACAAAAAAGTACAATTCGTCTATCAATTGGAAATTCAAATGAAAACAGTAATTCTATACTCGAACAAATGCAATTTTTAAAATATTTTCTTTTGTTAAATCCGTTTACAGTAAATAATTTAAAATTGTTTACTTAAAAGCGAACATGCAAATTTTTGTATTGAAAATGTTTGTACGTATTTTATCATTAATGGAGTAACTATTTGATTCGCTTATTGTAAAAACGCCATAAAAAAGGAATTTTAAACTTTCGGCAAATTAAGGAAAAACTTCTCATTGCACTAAAAGTATAGTTCTTATTTTTTTTTTTAATTCCTGGCCGTTCTGCACACAGTATAGGATCGCCATATTTCATTAAAGTTAAACAGGCGGAGAAGAAAAGATCTCCTACCCTCTGGAGTTATTAGATTCCTACAATAAAATTCCATTTCAACACTGTAATATTCTTTTTGTAGTAATAATACGAGTAGTTGAGAGTAATAATCGGCAATACAGCTTTTTATAAACTTATTTTTGATAAACAGATTTTTAAAAGTAATAAAAAAATAGTTTTTCTGCTTTACAATCATAACATATTCATTATGTCACCCAAATGAGTTTCATAACAGCCTTATTATGGTACCCGGATTATTACGTTTCGCTGCTGGTATTAGATATATTCAACGCAATGTCACTGTCAGATTTAGTTAGATTCATGTTGCGTCCAACGAAACGAACATTTAATTGGTGATAAATTATCGTGGAGATCTGTTCAATCATAGAGGACAACTTAAAAAAGTAGAAATGTAATAACTCACGCCATGATTTTTATTTTTTGTTCAACAATTCGAACAAAAATCGTAATAGGCCATTTTCAAGATTAAAGAGTCAAATGAAGAGGTCGATTTCCCCGTGATTAAAGGTTAAATGCAATTTATGAGTAATAGTGTGAAAAAAAGAAACACCACAATCCATTATAAGTAAACAGATAAAACTCGATTTTTGTCCGCTTATTATCCTTTAGTTTTCTGACTTGACATTGAATTCTTTCTATGGATTACCTTTTAATTATGCATAGAATTAATTATAAATCTTAATAGAATCGAATATTCTCATTTATTTAATCGGTGAAAATTATCCATTCCAATTAAAATCTCAAAAAATTGAAAACTTCCACTCCAACCGCACGCAACTTTTAATACCAATTCCAATAATAACCAATTATACGATGATTAAATTAATACAATGAGCCTGCGAGCATTCATCATAACGAAAAACTTCGCAGCGATCCACTTTAATTGAAGAAAAGCGTTCGGGATGGAAGGATCGTAAAGTTCTAAGGAGAATGCGAGCTTGAGCGAACGCTTTTTAAAAGGTTACACTAATTACTCGTCTCGGAGATGTTGTGCTAGGTTTAATTGAGTTAAAAAAAAGTCCTCAACTTTACTATTTTGATTCTGTTCTGAATAATTGGGTATACAATTACGGCTAGGACAGTTTCCACTGTGCAAAATTGGATAATGAATCTGTAATTTATTTTCAAATAGGTCGTAAATGGACAACACAGTTTATTCGCACTTTATAAATTATGTAGAAAGCAATGCATATTTATAATTTTCATTTTAAACTTCGATAATTTGTAATAGCAACTATGGAAGTAGAGCAAAGTGAAAGTCACTTGGAGGAAAAATTTATTTTGCTACATAATAGACTTTTAAATGTTAATGATGCATCGATTATGGTGTGCTTAAATAGAATAGCTGCTCTTTGGGTATTGATGTATTGTAATGTTCTATAATGTTAATAATAAGCAATGAATTACTAATGCAGTTTATTCGAACAGTTGCTGATTAGTTATCATTGATCAAGGTAGACTTCATTTATTATAATTATTTCTAATAAACGCATTTATGGTATCAAATAATATACGAAATTGATTATTATCTATATAAACATGTGCTTAACCTCTTTTTGTTTACTACGAACATACTTTATTAATTTATTTTAATTAAATTTTATGTGCATGTTCTGTTTAATTTTAAAATCGAGTAAATTTGAGCTATTTTTTATATTATGGTGAAATTATCCTATTAACACATTTTTCATGTGTATTTCCTAGAAAAATTAATTAATTTTTATTCGAAATTAAATAGATAGATGTCCTCATATATTCTTTATTCAGAAGTAAAATAGTTGTATAAATGTCCTTTATTTAATGGCGAAGGTGCCGGGAAATTAGATTCCTCTAAATTAAATTTAAACTATATAACCGGTCAAACGTGTCAATTTATATTAAAATACGGTCACGTAATTTATTCAAAGCCACTTCCCTGCTTTCTCAAATAAATTTAAAAATAAAAGTGAAGGTCCTGCAAATTAAAATAAATGAAAATGGTGAGGAATGTAAATGTTTAGAAAGTAAAGAGATCGACTTACAAAAAAAAATCCGTTCTGTTTACATTTTATTATTTCAAGTGATGAGAATGATCTACCTAAATAAAAAAAGGGGAGCATGAAAAAGTAAATTGTTGTCATAATAAAACAGGGCTTGTTGAGCGCCCTTCACGTCCTGTCGAAAATGCCACCGATTTACGAGGGACGGAAAGCACGAACGAATGTTCTCATCTGGAATATGTCTCGATTACAGACAATTCCAACAAGAAAATAAGGAATGGAATTTGTAGATGATTTAATTCAAATAAAATGTGTCGTTTCATTGAGAAAAAAAGAAAATATGGTTAATTATATCTGATGTAGGTCTGACGTTTTCATTTATTAAAACTTATGATTTTCTCGTAGCATTACAAATAATATGAAATTAAACAAATAAATAAATATTGTTATGTAAAAATAATTTTTTCATTCGTAATGAGAATTTTTGATTTGTTTATGATTTATTCAAAATTACTTCTAAATTTTTTGTGACTTTTATTCAATTAAAATGTTTATATCAATCAAATTGAAAATATACAGTTTGATATTTTTTTTAATCTGTAAATATTTAAAGATATCAATTTATAACGTACTATATTCTAAATTAAATTTCAAACAATTTTTTTTTAATTAAGGAATTTACAAATGTAGAAAGTAATTTCGTTTCAGTAAAGAAATGATTACTGGAATTAACATTTCTATATAATAGTTTCAATATGAGCGGTCATACTACCCTGCATTTCTATTGTAACGCACTTATACTGCTTTCGCCTTTTGAGCAGGTTAAACAGGAAACGTTAAGTGGTTAATTATGGACGTACATTTAATAAGCTGTGAGAATTCTTTACCTAAGTACCAATAAATAGAAGACTCTAGTAAATTCATAAATTTATTGCTCAATTTTGCCCAGATTTTAATTCATTGAAGGTTTTATTAAAGTTATTTTAAAATTAGACGACATATTTTCCAAGACTTTTTAAAGTTTAGTTAAGTTATAGATAAATTATAAAAGTTTGTACTGCATACGGTATTATTTATTTATAGAACAAATTTTATAGAATCAAAAGCAAAATCATAGAAGGCGAATTATTTAAATTGTTTTTCTTTTTTAAATAAATATTTACCTTTCCTAGTTATATGTCTCGTTTTCAAACGGAATATTAAAATATTAAATTACAAATCATAAGAAAAATTATGCACCAACAAGGTAAATACCAACTAGATAATTTACATAAGTGTTTTGCAATCCATAATTTAGTCCCGTCAAAATGGTTAGAGGGTTCAACTAGTTTCAAATCCCTAGGCAATGTATTGTATTAAGTTAATGCTTAGGTCCTTTGGGTATCTTATCTATAATAAACCCTTTTAACAGTGTTAGGATCCTTATTAAAAACTAATTTTGGTGTTAATAAACATTAAGAATCAGATGTAATAAATTTTGATGCGGTTTGGATAGATACAAACTATCTACGAAAAAAAGAAGCCCTAAGTTTATGAAGTGTAATCGCGTCCATTCATCCCCATCATTCCTCCCGATTTACTTAATCCCATTCCCTTGCCACCACGCAATTTTTTTCTTCCTTTTCTGTTTTCATAATAAATCCGGAGCAAACCATTATTTGTTTGTATATTATTCGAAAAGGTTTTCTTAATTTTCTCCTCCATTGAATCGGACTGCGACCAGACGGAGAACGCATCGACAAAAGAGACCGTCGCCTCAAGAGAAAAATCGTATTCCATTGAATGTAGGAAGTAGAGTTATAAGATCAAGAGCGCATTTCACCTAAAAGCGCTAGTTTGGACTTTACTTTTACATTCCGATTTGTTTCATTTCGTGTTCATTCAATAGAAATAAACCAGATATGAATACAAATACAAATTAAAAATCAGCTTTAAGAAGTTGTATAATTTAGTAGAGTTAGTTGTTACTACTTTCGCTATTAAGATATCTTGCGATACTTACGGTACATTAAAACTGTATTATCTTGAAGGCGCGGTTTCTACTCCAGGATTGGTTAAATGGCGGTAAGGCTGAGTGGCTAGCTCATTAAATAATTACAAACTTTTGGAATAATCATGCGAAGTATTAGCTGCTTCTTTGGAAACACCGACCGTTGTTTAGCTGTGCATTAAAATATTATTTAATAAAAGAGACGGCGCGGCGTACCATAAAACGACGTTCGTTCATAAGTAAAACACTTCGTTTTAATTTCGGCTTATTACTATTTCTCTTATCTAAAATTAAAAAAGAAAAATGCGTGGCGAATTAAATTAAATTCTTTTCTTCAAAGGATGTGCACTTTCCACCTTTACATACAAAAAGATAAAATCAACGTTTTAACTTTGCCAAGCGATTGCTTTTAAAACTTAAAGATTTTTGTTGAATTCAGGGTTTTAAGATGATTTATTTATTATTCATCGATATGCAGATTCATAATAAATAATAGGAGTAAATAATAAAACATAATTTAGTCGTAAGTACAATTTTCTCTTTCAACTGGTGTCACTCAACGAGCTCTTCAACCCTTTCCACATTTATTTAAAAAATAAATTTCCTACAACATCAATGAAATATTCAAATGGTAGAATACAGGAAATAGCGACAAACCGTCTGTTTTAAAAAGCAATGTGAATTAGTATAATTGTTCGGAAGCGATAAACCTTTTTTTATTGAAAAGGGAACTTGTTAAAATTTTATTAATCCGGGGTGTACATTTTTATGCGCATCGTCCCTTAATTTGGCAAATGAAGTAGGGACACGTTCTTTACGTGATAAATCGCAAACTTCCTGGACGAAATAAACCGTAGGTCTGGAATGGTGCAGCTTAAAAGAGAAAGGGAAAAAAGTGCGAAAACTTTCTCCATTAAACAATGTTTTTCCGCCCTTAACTGAGTAACCTAACAGCTTGTTCACCCCACGGTGAAAAAAGGAATCTTCCAAAGTCTTTATCGTCGCGAACGCGTGTTCTTTAAAACCTTAATTCGACCTTTTTAAACGGTAGCTCGCGAGGGGTTAAAAATCATTCCTCACGTCGTAAGTAAAGTGCACTTGCTAGGTTATTAATTTAATTTTTTTACCCTTACCCTTTGTAAAACTCCAGTACTATTTATATAAAATATATGGAAACGTCCCTAGAAATAATCGTGCATCATAAAAAAGCAATTTATTTTCCAATTATTCAGAAGGTTTTCTCTAGAGAAGAAATAAAACTATTTTGATCCATTAGTTTGTTTTTTTCATTCTTTGTCCGACACTTCTCGTGCTAGTTATTAATATCGTAAAAATATATAACGCATTATCACACTCTCTATCTCTTTCTAACTATTATTTGTTTTCCTGTGGAACTTTTAAAAAGCGTCACCATAAATAATGATCATAATAAGTTCGTGAGAGCCAAGTATAGAGAATGGAAAAAATCTGGTAGCATGATGTGATGTGCTCTATCCAGAATTACAAATGGCACGAATTTGTTAGTAGCGACTGGTGATTTATGGTCACTATATCTAAGCTACGGCCAAGGCTTTATTATCTTAGGGTCTTGCAAAACGAAATTTTTATTATGTGACAATTTTAGTAATAGCTAAATCTTTACAAAAATCATCTCCATTTTACCTTTGTATAAGAAATGATAAATCTGTCTTTGATGATATATTAATTTGGTGAAGAGATCAATTTTAAGAGTTTGAAAGAAAGAGTAAAACTGTTTCAAGCAGGTATAACTTTTTACATGAACGTATGTTACATTTTTCATTCCATTTTATGGTTATAACAGATATAAAACTGGAAAGAAATTGTATCTATATGACGCCGCAAAGATGAAACTCCATCGGTGCAGCAGGAATAAATATTAAAATTTAATGTTTGGGTATTATATTCAAATAATATCAGTTTTTTTAGTTTTTATGTAAATTTAAATTTTTGCAAGCGATTTTCCTAAGATATTCCTATTTTTTAATTGAAAAATAATTTTTGTCATGTTTAACCGACTGATGTCCTGTACCAAACAGGGGATTTTACAACAATTGTTATATTTTTACGCTTTGTGTATGTATGTAATCACAAGGAATGACATTTAGATCAGTACGGGAACTAATAACCTTAGCTGCCTATGTTCAATAAAAATAAATAAATAAATAAGGTTATTTTTGTATTTCAATATGTGGAAAATAATTATGGAAAATATTTATCCATTGTTTTATTTCATTTATATTCAACTCAACAAAATAATATTAATGAAATGAATATTAATGTAATACAATTTATAAATGTTTATAATGGAAACAAAAATAGTTAGAGCTTTATTATTAGATTATATTAATTTAAAACTATAAATGTATATAAAATACTGGTTTAGTAAATTTAAAACGTTTGAATTGTATAAAATGCATTTTATGTGATAAATTATTGAAAATTTAAGACATGTATTACTTTTAAAATGTAATTCGATCCTCCACCTTTTGTATTGCTTAAGTTAGAACAACGGGAGTAAACTAAGTTTAGTAAATTAGCGTGTTTTAACGTGTTGTAATAATGTGTATGTGGGTGTGAATAACTAAGTGTAAGTAGTCCTTTACTGGGAGGCAATACACGACATATCTGCAATGTAATTTCCTTTGGCTGCTACAAACATTTGATCGATAGTGTTTAAATCAATAATTTAGATACACTGTATATATTATTTTAACAATAACAATAACTAGTAAATGTTTTGATATTCTATTCTATTTGTTTGGATAGCTCACAATCTATTGCAATATACACATATAAATTATTTTAATCTAAAAGTATTAATTTGTAATTTTATAAAAGAATAAATTAAATAAATAAATATTCATTTTGAAAATATATAATTTGATTAAAAATATATAATTTAATATCCCTATAGAATATTGAACCTTTAATCATCGAAATTAAATATGATATTCTTCATTTAATAAAAATAGAAACAGTTTCTTTGGTCTCTCTTTCAAGCTCTATAATAGTAAAGCAATTACTAAAGACTCTATAGAGAATCTATTTTCGCCTCCTATTCATATTTACAAGTTGGGAACGAACGAGATATATCTCTTTCATATTAAATTCGTAGTTATACAAAAAGCAAGCTGATATTATTTGCACAATAATTTTATTAGTTTCTTGGTGGATAATATGAGGTCGGTATAAATGCTCCAGTTATTTGTAAAGTCAGAAAAAGAGCATTTTCTTAATAATTTTAATGGGTATTAATTTAAGGTTAAATTAGGTTTTAAGGGTGATGAATCAAATTAGTGGTTCAGTTGAGTCTTTAAGGGGCCGTAGGAGTGTACATTAGAATTTTGTCCGTAGCTAGCTCCCACATTAGCAATTAAAAAAAATTTATTGTAAATTCATTATTATTTATTATTCAAGCAATTTCGAATAGGTGGCTCTGGTTCAGCGCAGGGGATAAAGTTTCTAGATTTATAAAGTAGCATAATTAGGTCGCCATTTTGGGGCAAGAAAATGACGTGAATTTTAAATTTATTTTGGTTACTATGTGACAGTTTGCAATTTTGTTAATCTATTTAAAATTCACCTCAACATTTCATTTGCTTCAATTTTT